>JAAMPD010001802.1:0-16480 GCA_025266255.1 Trissolcus basalis | reverse complement strand
TAAACAATGGCCCGTACCAAGCAGACAGCCCGTAAATCCACAGGAGGAAAAGCTCCTCGTAAACAACTCGCCACGAAAGCAGCGCGTAAAAGTGCGCCCTCAACCGGTGGAGT
This sequence comes from Trissolcus basalis, assembly GCA_025266255.1. NCBI lineage: Eukaryota > Metazoa > Arthropoda > Insecta > Hymenoptera > Scelionidae > Trissolcus > Trissolcus basalis. Next base: position 16,367 of record JAAMPD010001802.1, on the reverse strand, counting down.
GAAAAAGCCCCATCGTTACAGGTAAACAAAAGCGTTTAAATATAATTTGAATTGAATTGAATAAAACGAAAAGGATTGAGGTTGATTGAATGAAATTATTTTCAGGCCTGGTACTGTAGCTCTTCGAGAAATCAGAAGATACCAGAAATCTACCGAGTTGTTGATCAGAAAATTGCCCTTCCAACGTCTGGTTCGTGAAATCGCGCAAGATTTCAAGACCGATCTCCGTTTCCAGAGCGCAGCCATCGGCGCGTTGCAAGAAGCATCTGAAGCTTACCTGGTCGGTCTTTTCGAAGACACCAATCTGTGCGCCATCCACGCTAAACGTGTCACCATCATGCCAAAAGACATACAGCTGGCTCGACGAATTCGTGGCGAGCGTGCTTAAGATGTTACATTCAAACTCATACATACCATTTAATACCACGATAAATATCTAGTAATTATAACTATTCGTAAATAGTGGATAAAAAATCAAGTTTCCAACTGTTTTTTATTTCTCATCCGAATGTTAGTCTATAGTATTCTAGCTTGAGTACTTGTGTTTTCCAACTAAAAAATGATAAAGAGAATGTAATAATAGAGATAAACTTGTAATTGATTATAAAAAAGAACGCGATGTCGCCGAAAAATTTGATACATTTTTTAACGCCTTTTTAACGAAACAAAATGTTGAAAAAAGTTACAAAAAAATTCGTGCTTGATTAATGGAAATTCAAGTACAATAATTTTTCCGCGAGTCGCGATTCTTTGATGATATTTATCCGATTTCATCCATGGTCATTATAATTGTAATAACAATTTCGTTTAGAGTTTCGTCATCATCATTAGTATCATATTCGTCGTAATTGTATACGTAATTATAAACAAAAGGACAGATTCATGTTATATTAAAAGATTAAAACAACTCGATCCAATCTAAGAACGGTTCATCAAATTTACAATTCGATGACATTTCAATGCGTGCGACATTTTCGTTTGATATTTGAATTTGCAATAATGAAACAAAAGAAACATCATTTGGTCGCAGTATTCGTAATTATTTCGGCTATAATTATATCATTATTATTAATCAAATGTCAGAACTATAAAGTGTAATAAATAAAACTGATAAAAATTATGCGAATGCTGTTTTTATTGAACATAATTATAAACATCTACAACACTATTCCAACTAAAAATAACTGTTATTTGTATGTTTATTTTTTTACAAATCGTTGATTATATTTTATTATTTACAATTGTTGTATAGCGCTACTTCATGAAAAATTATATTTTATATTGATATATATTTTTATACCTGTGATTTCAAAATTTCTTCATCATATATTCGCTTTCAGTTGTACAGTATTTAATAACTTAGAGCCTTAATTATTTCAACTGTATTTATTATAATAATTCTTCAATTTTGTTCATATTGTGAAAAAATATAATCGGGAGTTGAGCAAACGTAAAATTAATATTTTGAGTACAAAAATCAAATGCAATCAGATTATTAAGACATAATTCGTGACATTTTTATATGCTTTATAGAAATATATAAATAATCAAAATGATTGTATCAGTTTGATCTTAAAAATAGTATCTTTGCTTTAGTTTCATGAAATCGTTCATTGTATGTATAATCCGTGACACTACATGTGAGTTAGAAAAAGATTTTATTTCAAGAGTACGAAATCTCTTATGTACAAATGTGAGGTATGTGTGATTTTGTTTAATTTATCAAGCGATGACAAAGTTTTGATAATTACATTTATCATTGGAATATTGAGAATGAATATTGCACTTGTATATCAAATATCATTTCTTTCAAATAATTTTATTGACACCAGAAGAACCTTCTCGAATTTCTATAAATAGTTTTATAAAGATTTTTCATGAAATTGTATTTATTTGAAAAAAAATTCTAACTTAAACCATAATTTAATTAAATTTTTTGGCCAAAAAATGGTGTTGGAATGTTATAAGACAAACGAATCTACTGTAATTTGTCATATTTTTTTGTAAATTTTTATACAAAAATTGATATTAATAAAACTCACGCATAACTGATTAGAGCCAATTTGGCTCTTACGGTTTCTTTATGAAAAGTCACTAAGTCAGGTTCTTCTAGTTACAATTTACAATTTTGTTTATCTAATGTTGCTCAAAACTATAAAAAATTAATAGTTGTCAACTTCCTACAATAGCATAAATATTACAAAAAAATGACAGTAACAAATGTCGTGACACTTAGAGAATGACGACGGATTTTTGAAAAAATAAATTAATTGAAGTCATTATTATAATATTTCAAAAAATATTTGACATTATCGTAGTCAGGAAAGGTCCAAACATAACTTTATGCATTTTTTTCTTCAGCATTCAATTTTGGCACGTATTTTTTTGTTGTTGCTTTTGCAATTAAATTTTTGATTTAACAGTACATAAAGTTAAATTGGATCTTTTCACAGAAAATGACCTTGTCCATTTTTATAAAATGAAATAAGTTTTCTAATGAACGCCTAGCGAACTATATGATTTTGCCGAAGCGATTAATCAAGATTGCATATTCCTTGGGAGTGGATATTGCGGTGACGCAGGTGATTAACAATGCACTTACATTACAATACGATTGTTGTTGTTTGAAGCAAGATTTCTCATCTGTCGTCTAGCCCTAATAGAACATATAAAATCTTTCATGTAAATTGTCCATTATCAAAAGCAGACTATCCACAATACGTATACAAATACGCGCTGTTCTTTTGTACAAATTACAAAATTATCATGCAAACAAATTGATTTATTTAGACAAACAAACAGTGACGAATTGCAAACAGAAGATTACTCATTAAAAAATTCCGACTCATTTTGTAGATATCAAACGACAATATCCACAAAATAATGAAAAATGATTTGTTACACATTTGTAACTGCTCATCGATAGGACTTTGCAACATTTTTTTCAATATTGAAAAAAACAAACAAACAAACCAACCAACATTTGAATCATCATTTGAAAAATGCGAATTGGAACAGAGTGAATGACCATGCAACATTCAACTACATGATTATTGGCGGCTATCTGTCACAATAATTTGGCACAGCATGATAATTGTATAGAAACTACAAACTAAAATTTTGTCATACAATATAACGACGCAGATCTTGATAGAGCATAGTTTTTCGATTAAGAACAATGAGAGATCCGTCCGTTTTTAATTGTACTCATACTTTTAAAAACACAACGAGTTTAAACGAGTTTATTTATTACAATTGATTATTCAGTTTTTAAAACAAAACATCTCACAGAAGGTTTAGTATAATAATTCATTTAGCAAATTAAAAATTCGAAACAAGTCGTCGTAAGTATTACATGAGTATTGATTCAGCTTAAGAGATTGACCATTGTATGTACACTTGACTGAAATACAGTTTCCAGATCAGAGATAAAAAAATAACTTGTCATTATTGCACAATTTATTGGAATGTGCAACGGTCGATTTCAAAGCACAAGAAATCAAATCGAAACTAACATCCCTCTCAGTTGTAATATCATTCAAAAATAAAAGTATACGAACAAAAAGATAAGAAATTGTCTCGCTACATACTCATAAATACATTTGCTCTGATTGTACGAAAATATATAAATAATAAATAAATCCTCGGAAGAGTGCGTATTGAAAATATAAAATATCATAATTATTGTGAAGCGCGCAATCTTAACAATACGTGTTATAAACTAATTACAATTTTGTACATTGAATGGCATTCAAATTAAAGTTATCTACCTTGAATCGTGAATCGAAAATGAAAATGGCGATCCGAGGAAGAAATCAATGCTCATAATTTTGCGAGTTCAATAAATATTCTAGGAACGCTGTGTGTACAAAAATAAACGGCGAGTAAGCATAATTTTATATATGGCTCCATTGGTTCCGTTAGTTCATTCATATATACTGCAGTTGTGTCACACAAATGACATCATATACATACAAATCATATAAATACCCATATATGATATTTTTGATTTGAAATGATATGTGGCCACATAAATGGAGTCATATACAAAATGTTACTTGGGTATTTGTGTCCTTGCGGGAATTGTGTGGAATCCATTGAACAACACAGACATCACCAAACGAGACAATACAGACAACGCAGTCCTACAATAGACTACGAACAAGCGTTACCTGTAAAGATCGCGCACTGCCTGGTCTTCTCGCGAAGCGTTGCGGCAGGTGTTCAGTTTGTTTTCCAGTGCCTGTTTTTAACAAAATCTTATTAGTTACGATTATTCGATAAATCAATCTGATCAATCAGGTTTCATACAAATTAATATGAATTATTAAAATTTTTTTTTCTCTCTCTATCTCAAGACTGCTGACGAAATTTGCATGAAACCTAATTTGGGTTATTGACATAGGAAAATATTTTATTGTTTATTGGAAAGAATAAAAATGCTTGACTATAGCTAGCAATGCTTTGGTTTAAGGATTTCAAGTATATGAAAGTAAGGATCAAAAATGAGACGACGAAATTGAACTTTCCATTTTGTTGATTCAAAAGTGTGTGCAAGATAATCATCAGGCTAAAAGACAGCGGAGGAAACAGGAATGACCACGTTTATCTGGTTACAAGGAGAAAGCTGGATGATGGTTAGGTATGAATTAGCAAAGTGGAAGCATTTATATATGTAACAAGAAGGATCGAAAAATAAAAACTAGCCAAACCTCTGGCAAATTAAAATAACATCACAGAGGTCGTAGGATCGGTCTCGGTTGCTCTTTGATACACTTTTCAACTTTGGCCATGGTTTTCGTCTTTTTTTCTTCTCCGAGACAAGTGCATTTCAGTTTTTTACAATCTATGCAAACCCACCTGTCGAGCTACCAAATCACCAACTATCATCAACCACCTCTTGTTTTTTCTTCAGTTCAAGTTCAATTATTATTGTCTATTCTAACGTTAATCATAACTATAAATCTCACTAAAATCAATTATTAAATCATTTTTTCAATGAAAAGGGGCAATGTCACAATATATGACAAGTTTGTAGGATTAATTCGTTAGATACACGTGGTCTTGGAGGATACAAATTCTACTGACAAAATACATTCGGGAATAATAGAAATATTAAATGTTTATTTACCCCGACTTTTCTCATGAGATCACCTATGATGTTCATGGCGAGAATTCTCGTACATGGAGCCAATGGCGGATTGTTGTTGTTATTGTTACCAATCACAACTCCGTTTGTAACTAATGACAAATAACAAGATTCACGTTATCATCACATTCAAGTATATTACATTTGGAAAACGGTAAGCGTAATTCTGTGCTATCAAAAGCGTCAAGATTTCTCTTCGTGTTGGGCAATCAAACTTTTGTTCTAACGATTTGTCAATGTCTGATGTGAAAAAACAAAACCAACAAAAACAAACGATGAAATGCAATGAAAAAGCAAAAGTAAAAAAGAATCACTGACCTTGAATTATTCATTATCAAAACTCCATCACCACGAGTATAAATACAAATTCATCAGAATATAAAGCGCATGCAACGTAAAAAACGACAAAAAAGAAACCAATGTACAGTCATGTTAGTAATTATATCGTATCTTTTTATTTTATAAACATTTTTTTGTATTGTTTATGTACATAAGAATTTATGAAATCGTAAATTGATGGCACGAACAATAATTTGGATTTCTGCACAAATGAATTTATACAATTAAAAAAAAAGTAATGAGAAAAAAAATTACCCAAAATATAACTATGATAAAAAAGAAAAATCGTAAACAAAAGACAAAGCTGAATGCCTTTGAACCGACAGATGATAATCTAGTGCATGATCGCGTTGGTGGAATGTCACGAAATAATCTACAATTATAATTTTGTACAAGACTGATGTTAAGAACTTCTATAATTGTTTTTCACACTTTCTGTTTTTCTTTGCCGATTCTGAATTATATATGCGATGGAATATGCGTTTCGGTAAGCTATATCTCTTACTCTTGTTAGTTGGTGTATTAACAGCTGATGAGTTCACAGACGAAGTTTCGAGTTCCACTTGGAGCTTATTGCTGTCAACTCGATAAGCTTTATCCTTGTCTCCTGGATGATTACTTGCATATATTTGTATTTCTTGCTTGAGGTCTGAAATTTGATTCATCCAATTAGCGTCACTCTTACCAAAAGAAAAAAAACATACCCGTAATTAGTTAGATCAAAACTTGCCTCTGATTTCGTCTTTTAATCTTTGTACTTTTACTTTCAGAGCTTCTTTCTCATCTAGTTCAGATTCTAGCAATGCTGTCTTTTCTATTGCTACATTGAACTTTGCTTCCATCTCTTCCTCAGTTACTTTACTTACCCTAAAAATAATATATTTTGTATATTTTATTTTATATTATATAATATATATATTACTTCAAATTATTTTCATTAATAACTTTGATTTAATTCTACTGACCTATGAGCTCTCTCCAAATCGTCATTTTTTTGCTCCAATTCCCTAATGTACTTTAAAAGTTTATCATTCTGTGCATTTAATTCTTCGTTTCGTGTTTGCAACGCACAACACTCCCTCGTCTGTTGGTCGACGCGACTTCTTAAGGTTTCCACCTCCGAGACTAGCCTGCAGTTCTTTTGATTGACTTCTTTCAACTTTTTTTCCGTCTGCTCCAATGAAGCCTCTAATTCCCTTTCCAATTCTTGTGAGTTGTCCTGAAACTCCTCCAGCTCCTGTTCTACATTTTTATTCCTGCAATTGCATCAAAGTACATTGTAGTTGACTAAAATGACACGCCCGTTTATAATTTTGCGTTCTCCTTCCAATATGAAATTCATTTCCGAGTGATTAACAAACATTAACATTACCCAATAGTTTGTGTGAGATTATTGTAGGTATGAATGAACAAAATAAATAAAGCAAAGGAACATGATTTCAAATTTTCTCACGTACTTCATTCTAGTAATCTTGCATGAACGAATGAGCTTGATAAAGAGAGCTGCAATGCATAAATTTAGATGAGTAATTATTGGGTCATGCCTGGTCTAAATTGCATTCTCTACTCTGATAGAGATTATGATTTTGTTAATCACTATTGTTATGATGCGTGATTACAAACAATGGGAATGGGATCATTTGATTCTGAGTTTTACAGTGCGACCAAAATTTTTCTTTTTATTACAAATTCTTAACATTTTTCATTCCAATTTCATTCCGTTTGTTTTGAATATCTCGCTTAAATTTTTATCCAAAATTTTGAAAAATAATTATTCAGAGCATTTGAACATTCCCTTTTACATTTCAGTGTCCGGTATATTTATCATAAACCCGCGAATTGCTTTTTATCTTTATACCAAATTCACCAAAATGCTATATCAAAAGCCCCAGAATTTTTAAATCATAAACTAAATAAAATTATAAATTTAATTTGTAACGTTGCTTTTCACAATACCTAATATATTCGCAATCGAATATATATTAAATAAATAAATTATTTTCTAATTCAAATTTCATTCTTATTTCACCATTCATATATGTTTGTATACAACTTGTGTTCAAATTGATATTCAATTTATTTGAAATTTTCAGGTTCAGCGAAAAGAAAAGATTTGTGCAGAGAAAAATTTAAGAATCGTGAGTTGAGCGTATGTATTTCAATATCTGGATGTATGGGGGGGAAACTGCGTTACTAGTTCCACTTTTGCCAAAACTTTTGACTTTTTTTTTAATTCCAAAATTATATTCGTAATTTTGTTGCTTGTATGATTTTTTTTGTTAATAAAAAAGACATGGACATATTTTTGACAATTTTTGATGACCCCACCTAAAATGGTCATTGGCGCTTTTCATTTACAGCCTCTGTACCTTTGGGATAATCAGCTAAGCGATTTTTTATATTTTTTAATTACCACGAATCATATATTTACATTCTTTATTCTGATATTTGTATTTTATCTAGTGTGATAATGTTTTGTTAAACAAAGTGTCCGAAATGAAAATGTTGTCGAAAATGATAAACAAAGATAATGGTTGTAGATGAAGAATGATAACCTTTTGAACCCGTGTTACTCAATCTTGATTACCTTTGACAAAGTTGGTTCACGAGTTCCTTGTAATATTGAATTTCTTCATCCTTAGTGTTGAAGTCGGGTATGTCGATTTCCATCATCATGACGACAGGTTCTCCAGCGTTGCGATGTATAATAATAATTGGAATTTCAAAAAATTAAAAGGTTTCAAAAACGCGTCACTCCAATTGCCTGCAAACACAAATAGATCTCAAAGTTTTGTCGTTGTTTTTTCTCCTCAAAAATAAAAGAAGTAACCTCGATATAAAAAATGAAAACTCAAAAACATTTATAGCGCACGCGAGAAAAGTCGAAAAAAAAAAACAATTGCCAAACGATGTAATGTGCGACTCATAACAACGGTGTCAATCAAACAGTCATTTTTGTTTGTTTCCACGAGAAAGTTCATAGGGAAAAGCTTGACACAAGTGACATTAATGTCGTTAACGCATATGTATTACCATTGAGTCACTGGTCTCGAGACTGGTACGATTTATCACGACAACTCATAATTGATCGCCTTAAAATTGTTCACTTTTGGTGTTGTCTTGAGTCCGTGACGCACACTGATGAACGCAGTAAACCCGTAGCTTAACGAGACACCTGAAACTCTCAAAATTTTAAATGTCGCAGTCGTTGGATGACGAATACGAATGTTGGCCGATTGAAAAATGGCAGACGCTGCTCGCTGCTGTCGATCGAGGAGGAGAACGACCACGGTGCGCACGTTTCTAAGAGAGGCACAGGTGTCTCCTATTGGAGCGCTCTTTCCACCAGCGCCATTTCTCCTCCGCGTCGCTTGGCCTTTTTGAATCTCATCAAAAGATTAATCCCATTCTATAGTTTTTATGCATTATTTATTCTCTCTGACCATTGAGTTTTCCTTCAACAATTTTAACAATTCAAAGAAAAATAAACGTTCTAACTTTATTATCGGCTATGGTTATCGAATATCTTTATAGATGACGTGGTTCAAGAGAGAGAACAGCAGTCTACATATTCTTATTTGCATGTAATCAACCAACGTGATGAAAGTTTAAATAATAATTCATATCTATTTTTGATTGATCAATAAAAAAAATGTAATGTGATTGCAGTATCGAATATCGGAAATGATTTTTACGTCTCTTAATTGAGAAATATAAAATTTCCATTGTGTGATTAATTTTTAAAGGCTTAATATTCATATATATATACTTATGTTTGTTTTACGTAAATTTGGTATCAAATACGAAAGTGATAACTTTTTTCCCAGCAAATTTGTTTAATAAATAAATAGTTTTTACATTTAATATGGAAAACTATGTACAACGAAGTAATTACAACTACAGGTGTGATCTGTTTTTGATGGATTTTTTATTATACAAATATCATACAAAATGATATTTATTGGGCTGCAGCAGCACTGGGAGCAGCAGCAGCTTGCGCTTGTTGTTCGCGAATGCGATCTTTCTTGAGTTGTCCCATGAAGGAGGCCTTGTCGGCAGCAGTCTGGAAGCGACCATGGCCGAATTTAGAGCTGGTATCGATGAACTTAAGGTTGATCTTCTCGAGAGCTGCACGTTTGGTGTGAACCAAGAGGGACTGAAAAAAACAACCAAATATTTAAAAATAAATCCTTTATCATAAATTTTCGAAATTAATTTGATTAAATGTAAATTTCAGTCCTATCATTCAATATCATGGATTTTATCATAAAATATAATAAAAGGCTCTATATGATATTCATCATTGTATCAACAAAAATAAAAAATATGTGAAAATAGGTTTTTCATATTATAAGGTATTATTAGAATGTTTACCTTGCGAAGAGTGATAACACGCTTCTTGGGTCCGATGCAGCAACCCTTGATCATGACAAAGTCATTGTTAACTTCGCCATAGTGAGGGAATCCTCCCATGGGAGTGATGGTTTTTTCAGTAAGATCGTAGTCGGTTGCAGCGTTATTTTTGATGATCTACAAAACAAGAAAAATCAAGTAAATACCAATTGGTTAGAATGGAAGAAAAATGTTTCATCGTTCTAATTGTTACTGAGTCGGGAGTCTAAAATAGGATTTGTAAATACTATTCTAGAACTAAAGAATCAGATCTTTGCTATTGCCTCGTGTCATAAAACATCGAAACTTCTATTTAAGCAAAGCAGATGCAATTCAATGAGGCAGAATGAATGTCTGCGCTAGGAATATAAAAATGTGATGTACCTTGCCATCCTTGGTGTGGATACCCTGTCCGATTCTGTAGATCTTCTTGTTCATCTCTGTACGATGGTGATAACCCTTCTGACCAGCACGGGCAACAGTGAAGGATACACGGCTAGGATGCCAGGCACCAATACAGGCGACCTTTCTTAAACCCTTGTGAGTCTTTCTGGGGAGTTTCTTTGTGTGCCAACGGGAAGTAACACCTAATGAAAGCATACAGTTCAATCAAACTATTCCATCGGTGCAATTGTTATTCACAAATTATTCAATTATATCGAATTTTCAGTAGGAAGGCAGCATGAGTTTATAATCATCAGTTTCAGACGACAAACATCATGTTTCTTCATCACGCAATTCGATTCTTGGAGTATAAGGATCAATATTTCAAAACCAAGACAAACCTTTGTATCCTTTTCCTTTAGTGACACCAATGACGTCAATCATTTCATCTTTGCCGAATACTTGAGAGACTGGGATAGGTTTTTCCAAGTGCTCTTTAGCCCAGTTGACTTTGTCTTCAATGGTTCCACCGTTGATCTGGATTTCCATGATATGAGCTTTCTTCTGACGTTGTCTCAAAAGTTTCATCTAAAATTATAAAAGTCAAAGTAAAAATATTAATCCATATTATTTGATGTATCAACAACAAGTAATAATGAAAGTTGCTATTTAAGAGGAATGTACCTAATACGGTTTATCTCATTGGTCACTGTCCAATGGACTACAACAAGATAGTGGAATGTACTGTGCATCTCCCGAAGGGAGAACTTGTTGTTCGATGCCCGGGATTACTGACTGTTATTGCGAACAGCGTCATCCCTACCAATACCAAATAAACACGATGTGCTCATCTGATAGAGTTCAAGGCATCGCACCAAATTATACAGTTAAATTCAACATAATAAATTTGATCTGACTTATTACCTGAGTGTGGGCAATTACTCGCACGACTTTGCAGTACTTGATGATTTTCTTCAAGTCCTTGTCGATGGACTTTCTGCCGAGGTCATCTTGCCACTTCTTCGAGGCTTTAGTGAAAGCCTTCTTCTTGCTCTTGTACCTGAAGAATACAATTAACTCCCATCTTATATTTGATCCTGCAACGTGTCGGACTCATCATCTGAGCGGAGACCGAGCACATTTGTTGGATTAACCATTATCTTTGATTGGCTAGTTCCAACCTCAAAACTCTCATCCAGCAACTGGCTGAAGCGGAGAGCTAAGATGGACTCGGATAATTTTTCGTGCACGAGGTAATTTGTATAACATACAAATTCAAATATTTTAACCGTTTTAAATAATAGGAGCTTTCTATAGATACTAACCAGTTTTTGTAGAAACGTCTGCGACAGTCTTCGGACAGATGTTCAGCCCAGACAGTGGTCAGAGCACGCAAACCATGAGGAGTTTCGATGTAGCCGACAACACCGACAACGACTAATGGTGGCGTTTCCAAGATGGTCACAGCTTCCACAATTTCTTTTTTGTTCACCTCTGCAAACAAGTAATATTTTAGGAATTGAACCAACTATTTTCGCAATTCATCATGATTACTGGTGGAATTTAAAATTATACATTTTTTATTTCTATTAAAACTTACTTGAGCCAGGTCTATCAGCTTCTCGTACAATGTGAGTCATACCAGCTTTGTAGCCAAGGAAGGCAGTCAAATGAACCGGTTTGCTCGGGTCATCCTTTGGGAAGGCCTTTACCTTACCACGATGACGACGTGACCTCTTCTTGGGGTAGAATCCCATAGACCCATGTCGTGGCGCACTGAATTTCCTGTGCGACTGAAAAAAAAAAAATTTTTTTTACATATAAAATCGTGTTTTTAACAAAATAAATTATGTATTCGTTGCAAATGATTATCAGACCGCCCTAGAATAATATCTTCATGAATTTTCAGTTGAAAACCATAAACTTAAATAATCTAAATCATCATTTAGTTTTGCACACTTAACCTATCATCATCGGCCATACGTTAATTCATAAATGTATTGACAAAATCAAAGTCAAACTAATAATCAAATAATAGTCAATATGAAATAGTTTAAATGTATTTAGTTTTTTTTAAAGTTGAATTGGACGAATATTCTTCTAAATTTAAAACACCACATGTCGAGTAAAAATGAGTGAAGAATGCCTCATCTTTTTATTCGGTTTATAAGGTACAAATTGTTAAAAACCGTAAAAATAATGGTTGCATTAGATAAACAAATAATTAATCGATGAAAATAATAATAAAACAATTTTGATTTGTGCAAATTCGTTCAAGATTGCGTGGATTAAACATTTGTGAGTTTTCACTTACCATGATGACGTTAAAGTTTACAATGAGAGGCTCAAATCTGGTGGGATTCGTTTTTATACCTCGAGTCGCCGTTCAGAATATGAAAGGTCCCTACGATATTTCATGGTAACTTTCCATAGAGTTCTTCCATATTCGTGTTGGCCGGCTTGATATTTTAAAATGAATTTTTGTATTTCATGAACAATAATTTTTTTTAATCCCTGCAAAAAAGATCCATTAAAAATTTTATTAAAACATTTTTTAAATCAGTTTTTAAAATAAATTTTAATATATTTTTCTAATTTTTTTCAATCATTTGAAACGATTAGTGAATCTAACCTCAAAGTTATATTTTATTTAAAAAACAGTACATAATTATTTGCTTATAATTAAATCAATTTATACCTAAGTATTTTTTTGAGTTAAGTGATGATAATTCGGTTCAATTTTTTCAAACAGAAATCGAACAACATAAAATATTGAAACGAAAGAACGTTCTTTGTTTAGAAAAAAGCGTAAAAAATTATTATAAAAACAAGGCTAAAGGTACTGCAGATTAATGCTAAGTTAATGAGAGTGAACAAAAGAGTGAATGAGAGTGAATGAGACGAGAGTGAATGAGAGTGAACGAGAATACTGAACCATGGTTTCTCAAAAAGCAAAAAAACAAAAACAAAAAATAACAGAATGAACAATACTGAACCATGGGTTCATAGTATTCATTTTTTATTTTAATTTGTTGTATCTACTTGCATGCTTTTATAAAGTCGTTTCAAATGTTTTTCGTTTTTTTAACGGTGTTTTCATTCGGTATTAATGTCGTTTTTATAAGTACGTGTTCGTTTGCTTGTACCCATTTAAGTTAATGTAGAACCGGGAGTTACCGACATTAGAGATTTCATTAAAAGGGTCCATATCGAAATACATAAACTTCATTCTACATAACCTATCACAGTACATAGTTTCAGAACACATAGAATTCAAAAGTCATAAAGTTATATAATATAATATAATCTATAAAAACGAAAGCCATAAATGGGTTCAAAATAGTGTTAATTTTCCATAATGCTCGATATTCGTAAAAATATTTTCAAATAATTTTTGATTGCATAACTATAAAAAATTGTGAACGACATAATTATTATTATTAATAAATTAATTTTGCATAAAATCTTTAAACGTAAATCTTATGACACATAAGTTTCGGAAAGCCTAAGCGGCATTAGACATAAAATATCAAAAAACCAATCAGAAATTGAGAACAACGGAAGATTTGATTTGAAACTAGTTTATAACTTCTGCAGTATAGCATTGGCAAAAAAGATGAGTGTTTACTACATTTTAAAAGTTTTCTTTCAAAATGTATCTAATTTCAATTCTGGGGGATCAACTTTTGCAGAAAATTTCGGTATTAATTATTCGATGTAAACAAATTTCTTTTTTATTTTAGAAAATAATACTTTGAAATGTTCATGTTCTGTAGATGAATTCGTACGACAATTTTGGGTTGCACAAAATGAAATTAACAGAGATTACAGATCATCGTTTGATGACGAATTTAGTAATAATTTAATTGAACTCGGTTTCTCTCGGTATTTAAATTTATACAAGTTGCAGCTAAGATGAAATTTACAATTACTAGTTGATTAACGCGCTACGCGCGTCTGTTGAATTTTGAATTTTGAATATCTCTTTCACAAGATTTTCGTGTTTGTGTGGTATAAGTAATTCAGAAGTTGGTGCCATAATGCTCTCTCGGACATTTGACTTTTCTAGAGTTGTTGTGGACCTTCGTAAAAACTTTTCAACCACATCGTATATACTTTGTAGAATCTGCTCAAGACATAAAATGTCCTCCGACGTAATGAGATCATCAAATACCAAGGAAGGTTTTTGAAATATTTCATTTGAAAAAATATTTAAATTTATATCAAAAAAGAATATGAAAAATTACTTATGAGAGATGTACATTAGGTAAAAATTTATAAGAGATGGGGTTACCATAGGTATAATGACCACTGACTAGACGATAGTGATTTATTGATATGTTTCTCAACATATGACATGTTCCAAGTCTCGCAAACCTTTCAGTACATATTCCAATGCATCATTATTAGAATTCTGATGCAATGAAATTTGTTAAGAAGTATTTTCGACGGTAAATGTGTCTTGGCGAATAAGAGTTCGTCGTTGTGATAATTCTCAAGTAGATGATAATACATTTGAACTGTCTGGGGAAATTGTTTGGAGCATTGTTACTTTGACTGAAAAATTATTCAAGTTTCGTTTACATCTTTTTAAATACATTCAGTTTTGAATAACTATATTTTATTTAAGTATTCTAGAACGATTTGAATAACGCGAGGCTAGGTGGCCGAAGTTTTGAAGCTCTTATTATTAATATTTCTATTTTTTGACAAATCATCTTTCGCAAGTAACAATAACAAAAATCTCGCAGAATTAATGGTGCCCAAAGAATAAGCACTGTCATCCGATAAATCAGTCACAAGCTCTAAAACTTCTGCCTGGTTAGCGGTACTACCATCAAATAATATATCGTCTCGCACGAGACTCTTATATAATTTTGATCGAACATGAATTACTCAGGTAAGTTTGTTTGATCTTTCAATTTCCTGGTAGTTTTAGCGTTAGAAAGTATATTAATTTATAGTATAGTGAACAAAATAATAAAGTTATAAAGAAATACTATAAGGTAGCCTTCGCCTTCGTCTCGTATTGCCAAAACTTAATTTATTGTTAAAAGTCTATACGCAAAGAATATTTCAATATAATGTAATAATGTAATCGTTAAGGGTAGGGGTAACTGGGGTAATTGTGACAGGCTTTTTATCCAAAATTGTAGGAAAACAACAAAGTTTTGCAATTTTTTATGTGAAAATAAGAGTGTTATCGACAACACGGTGTGCATCTTTTTTCAAATCTTAGAGGTTATACAAGTTGCCTTTTTGCTAAATTCAAAGTCAAGTATTTCTGGAATGTCACAGGATTTTATTTATATTCCATAAAAATTTATTGTTTGGATTTATTAGGGTCTCAATATTTATTTTTGACGTTACAATTACCCCATACAATTTGCATCCATGGGATAATTGTGACGCCGAAATAGTGCGGCGAGTGTGGCGAACATTCTAGACCGGCAAATGAAGAGTGCATTTACGGGACCAATCCAAATGTGGTGCAAAAAAACAGTTTTAAAAAACTGATTTTGGACAAAATCAAGTCAGCCGAATCGAAGAAAACGAACGACATAGCAGAGATAATTACAAAAAAAGATTATGTTCAGAACATAAAGTGAAAGGCTGCTAAAACTAAATCAAGCAGGAGACGATGAGAAATAAAAGCCACAAACAGGAAAAAAAGAGGAAGCAAAAAAGCGATCTTGAATTTTACTTGTTCGTCTTTGGTAACATGTAATTTAAAAAATGTATCTAATTAAAAACGTGTGTTTTAGAAACACCAGAATGTAATTTAGTTTCGCATCTGTGATCTAGATATAAAAATATATCAAATTAATTATATAATAATTTTGTATAAAATGAAATCAAAAATCATTTCATTCGTTTTAAACCTCTTTAGCATTAATTTTTTTATTAATTAACACAAAATCACAATTACCCCATAACCTGTGACATATTACCCCTCGGTATGAGGTAATGTGTGTGACAGGCAGTGGGGTGTATTGACGAAATGGTCCCCTGATGAAACATCAAACAAATTTCTTTTTTTACCTAACTGCAAAATAAAATAGAAGCCTTGAACATTATGTATACGTGTTTATTGTTATATTTG
>JAAMPD010001801.1:0-20283 GCA_025266255.1 Trissolcus basalis | reverse complement strand
TTTGCATGTGTGTGTGGGCCAATCACAGCGCGAGGAATCCTCCAGCTGGAGGATCACGTGACATTTTTCTCACTCGGAACGAGAGAAACAGAAAATTCCTCGCGCTGTGATTGGCCCACACACACATGCAAAGAACTGTCATTTTAACAACGATTCTTAGCGTTCCACGCCGCAGGGTTAAAGCATCTTCAATTTTCACCCCACTTAAGAACTAGAAAAAAAAAGAAGTTAAAAACTAGAAGTTTTTATTTACAGACGCAGAGATGCGCAAAAAAGCAAGAGACGAAGATGTTAAGGATAAAGACAAAGAAAAAGAGGTCGAGGCGATAAAAGAACGTTACTTAGGATTGGTCAAGAAAAAAAGAAGAGTCCGGAGACTGAACGACCGTAAATTCGTTTTTGATTGGGATACCTCGGAGGATACTTCTGTAGACTACAATAGCATTTACAAAGAACGTCATCAAGTGCAATTTTTCGGCCGGGGAAATCTTGCAGGAATTGACATCAAAGCTCAAAAGAGGGACCAGAGCAAATTTTATGGCGAGCTTCTGGAAAAAAGACGAACTGAGGCTGAAAAGGAACAGGAAAAGTATGAAAATAAAATTTCCACGCTGTGAAATTGTTAATTGTAATTTTGAAAGGAAGAATAAATATTTATTTCATATTTTTTAGGGTACGTTTGAAGAAAGTAAAACGTAAAGAAGAGAAACAAAAATGGGACGACCGACACTGGTCTGAGAAAGCCTTGAACGAGATGACCGAAAGAGACTGGCGTATTTTCCGGGAGGATTACAATATTACAATCAAAGGTGGCAGAATTCCAGACCCGATTCGGTCATGGAAAGAGTCAGGTTTCCCGAAAGAAATTTTGGATATCATAGACAAAGTTGGTTATAAAGATCTAACTCCTATCCAGAGACAAGCTATTCCTATTGGTCTCCAAAACAGAGACATCATCGGTGTTGCTGAGACCGGTTCCGGAAAAACATTAGCCTTTTTAATTCCACTGTTATTATGGATCACGAGTTTACCAAAGATTGAAAGATTGGAGGAAGCAGATCAAGGGCCTTACAGTATCATCCTAGCTCCGACACGGTACTTCATATTTTTTACTTGTATTGGTATAATTAGATTTTTTGAACATTTAAAATAATTTATAATAATTCTTATTTCAGTGAATTGGCACAGCAAATCGAAGAAGAAACCAACAAGTTTGGACAACCCCTAGGTATTAGAACTGTTGTAGTTGTTGGTGGTTTATCGAGAGAAGAACAAGGTTTTCGTTTGAGAATGGGTTGCGAGGTACTATTTTTATTTCTTTCATCTACTGCAAAATAAAATTAAACAATTTATTATAAAACTTATTATTTTTCTGCAGATTGTTATTGCAACTCCTGGTCGGTTGATTGATGTCTTGGAAAATCGTTATTTAGTACTTAATCAGTGTACGTACATTGTACTGGATGAGGCTGACAGAATGATTGACATGGGTTTTGAACCAGGTACAATTCATTAAAAAAATCAGAAATTCATTACAAATTATTTTTAAAAATCTATTAATTTTAGTAATAATAACACTTTTATCAATTTTGTTTTGTTTTTTTTCAGACGTACAGAAGATTTTGGAATATATGCCAGTGACAAACCTGAAGCCAGACAATGAAGATGCAGAAAATGAGGAAAAACTTCTTGCCAACTACAATACGAAGAAAAAGTATAGACAGGTATGAGTTTATATTCAATTTATTTGCATTCAACATTGAAAATCTTTACTGTAAAATAATCAATTTCATTTCATTTTCATAGACTGTGATGTTTACGGCCACTATGCCCCCGGCTGTGGAACGACTGGCTCGAACATATTTACGAAGACCAGCTGTAGTCTACATCGGAAGTGTTGGTAAACCGACTGAACGTACCGAACAGATTGTACACATTATGGGAGAAGCTGACAAGCGAAGGAAGCTCATGGAAATACTTAGCAGAGGAGTTGAACCACCAGTTATTATTTTCGTTAATCAAAAGAAAGGAGCCGACGTTCTTGCAAAGGGTCTTGAAAAACTTGGAGTACGTGTTTATTACTATTTCATTAAACAAACATTGAACCTTCAAAAGAAAAACAATTGAATTATATATTAACAAACATTTTTTGTTTTAGTACAATGCTTGCACTCTTCACGGTGGCAAAGGTCAAGAACAGAGAGAATTCGCTCTCGCATCTTTGAAAAACGGCTCGAAAGATATTTTGGTTGCCACTGATGTTGCTGGTCGTGGTATCGACATTAAAGACGTATCTATGGTTATCAACTATGACATGGCCAAAACTATCGAAGGTAATTCAGTTTTCCTCGATTTAATGGTTTTAATTTGTTTACATTTTTTGCAATTAATGTGAAAACAAATACTAATCTGCTTGCTCTCATTTTCAGATTATACACATCGTATCGGTAGAACAGGTCGTGCTGGTAAAGCTGGTCTTGCTATTTCCTTCTGCACTAAAGATGACAGTCACTTATTCTACGACTTGAAACAAACCATCTTGGCCAGCCCTATTTCTACGTGCCCGCCGGAATTGTTGAACCACCCCGACGCGCAACACAAACCCGGAACGGTCGTCACGAAAAAGAGACGAGAAGAAAAAATATTTGCCTAAACGTAATTCTTTTTCTTACCGCTGAATTAGAAGAAGAATTAGATTTTGATTCTAACAAGGAATGAGATGTACAAATGATCAAATCTCAATATCTTCTCATTGAATTTTGTTCAGGTTAAATCTGATCTTGAAAGAAACTGTAAAATGTTTTTAAAATATAATAAATACACATCGTGACTCGAAATGAAAAAAATTAGAATTTATTTTCATTTTTTACAAATTATCAAGCTTGAAGAAGCAATAGCATCACAGACACATTCTTTTTTATCATTCAGTTGCATGGCAATTATTTAATTCTACACATTTTTCCTGTATAACGAAGTAAAAAAATGTTATATCATCGATTATAATTATGTAAGTTTCAAAGACGGCTCGTTGCAATTAAATCGTATAATACAACAAATTACGATATTGGAACGTCCGTCACATAACAATTTGATTCATTCTTTATTTACAAGAAAACAAATAAACAGATTATATTTCATTTTCATATCTTATAAATGATAATTAAAACGAGAATAAGTTAATATTCATTTTCAGTCAAGGAGCTGGCTCATCTCCCTGAACAAAGTCTGAGTCTTTTAATTTGCACAGCTGCCGCCATTCTTCAGGCTTTACGATCATGGGTTTTAGAATTTCATTAAATTGTTCCAACGGGCACGAAAATTCACAACCAGGAATCGTAAGAGGAACTGGCGCCGCTTCCGTTGAATTTTTTAAGTACATCTGTAAAATTCAACCCAGTAAAGATTTAGCTAAATTCAATTGAAAAACTAAAGGATAAGAAAGAAAAATTATTAAATTTTTTACTTCGACTTTCCATCCTGAGTCTGTTTCATGTAACTCAATCATGGTCATGATATTGTAATTAGGAATTTGTTTGTCCCAAACACCTAGTCCAGACAAAAGATTGACGATTGTAGAATCATGGCCTACGTACATATACATCTTTCTGTCCTCAGGTTTTAAGGTACCCTGAGCTTTCTTGTTCATGTTGGTTGTAATTTCTGTAATGAGAGGACCAGATACCATTTTCTTCAGTTCCTCATTATAAGAATTCAGATCGAGACTCAGTTGACTTAATTTGATAAGTTGGCTTGGAAAATATTTATCAGTCCATCTGGGTAACTTCAAGCCAATATCATTCTGTAATCAAAAATAAATCTTCAATTACCAGATAAATTATGCTAAAAAATTTTCCTTGTACAAATTAACATTCATTGCAAATTATACTTCATTTTGAAATTCACCTTTCAATGCATTTTACAAACACATCTGAGATCAATTAATAAACAGTTCCTTGTTTATAATTTGATCCGAACAAAATCAATTCTTAATTGTAAGTTGAGTCTCTTAATAATACACTGAGAACAAAAATTGGTAGTGTTTTGTTAATCTAACTTCTAATTCTGCAATAACAGGCTACTCAGTTGACTCAAGTAAAATAATAATCTTTAAGAATGACTGATCATTTCTTATAGTTGGCACAAAATATCAATACGAGTTTAGTTTGTCATATTTTTTATTTTATATGGTTTTAGTTGTTCTTAATTAAATGTTGTCATTATTAAATTCGAGAATTTTCAACTCATCAATCAACAATTGATAGTATATCATGAATCGAAATATAAAAAAACCAACACATAAAAAAAGTGAAATGTTTCTGGATGAATTTAACACAATTTTTATTATAAAAACGAATAATAAAATCGTACGATATTGTGAAAAATGGTGATACATAATAATTATAAAAAGTTCAATTTCACTTTCATCCTATCTTTTACTTTTCATCATTAAAATCCCATAAGTAATTAAGTTTGCTATCAAAACCAAGAATTCTATTAAGAATTCTTTTATTAAAAATAAAAAATTATTTAATATTATAAATAATAAACTAGGAAGAAAAACCCGAATAAAGATAGCGAAAAAATATTTGTTGAGTCAGAAATAAGTTGGTTTGATCGCGAATTTTTCTATTGTTACTTGGTAATAACAGAGATTTCAGTTGAATCATACTCTTAACTGACAGATCAGTAAACTCAATAGAAAAATTTAGTTCTCATGTATACGTATGACTGAAAATATTTTTTTAAGTCAACTGAAATTCTACTGTTATGCCAACTATAATTACTGGTCGCTATTATAGTTATAATAACTCTCTCGATTTTGTCAGTATGCCATTCAATTTGAGTAACAATTTGAATTCTTTTCTATCTCAGTTTGATTTAAAAAATTGGTACCTCAGCATAAAGAGTTCCATAGAGATCAAAAACGTCCTCGGCACTTGCAATCGTTTTTCCAGTATAATTTGACAGCTCCTCATAAAGCTGCGAATTTTGCTCGTCGATTTCTTTAATTTCCGGTGAATTCAACACCAGGCTCTTTGCCCTTTCGTATTCTGGACAAGTGGCCCAAATTAGTAAAAGCTGTGAATACAAAAAACAAACGATAAAAACTTTATTCAATATAAAAATCAATTGAATTCAATGCTCTACTTGAATTTGCAATTTCTGTACATTGTCATCTTTACGTCTTTGATAATGTAACACGACAGGCTGCCAGGATAATTCAGAATTAAAGGTCTGCTCCTTATTAGGTTTCCAAAGTGCCGAGGCTTCCAGTAAGGCTGACATTTTTGCTCGGTCTGGTTCAGTGCTTTGCAGCCAGAAAATATCCGGACTGTATTTGGTTCCCAAAAAGTCATTGTACCTATCTCTCAGGAACAGGCCCTGGTTGTACTGATTTTTTCTCCCCTTCTGAAAGAGAAGATAAAAAATTGAAGCCGACAATGGTATTTCCTATCTCGAGTCACCTAAATGTTTTCCTATCAAGACATTATTTTTTTTTATTTCAATTTTATCATTTCCATTTTTGTTGTCTTATCATTGAATGATGTTGTGTAATTGAGAGTCATTTTTCTCGACTGCTTATTATGCACTTTCATTTCAAGCGGGTTTGATCGATGGAATAAATTTCATACCGTGGTTAACTGGCCCCAACCATAAGGTTCCATCGGGTCGTTGATGTACGGATCGTTGGGGTAAGTGTCCTGAGGATTTCGGTTCCCATGGCGTAAAACCTGAAATCAAATCAACAGTTGTATTTTATTTCGTCACATTGTGTTTCTGAAAATTAAACATTTTTGTGATTATTAAAAAGATGGATTTATTGTTTCAGGCGTTTGGAAATTTGGAATTAAGAGTCAATATTTGAGTGCAGTTACCCTACCAATGTCACCAACCGCAAGGTCTTGGACTGTTCTTGAGTTAACGCATTGTCATGGATGATCGGAACGTTTCCTTTATCTGCTGAGATGATTCGCTCCACGCTATAAGCTATAAAAATACAAAACGCAATCTAATCTTCATAATGTAGAGCATTTTGGATATTATCAAACTGAATTATTATTGGTATATCTAATTTTGTGCTCGCAAAATTTTCATACTAAAACGCTCGTTAATATCAAAGCTGTTTCATCATCAGAACATCATCATCAAAATAATCAATTTTCGTGAACCGCGAAACGTGAGAAATAATTTGATTGTCAAGTATAATGGAAATGTTGATTTAACGTTTTGAATAATGATGAAATTAGTCAACCAGTGTAAAATTAATATCCGTCCGATTGTTCTGTTTGGATTATTTATTTATTATTATTATTTCTTTTTTTTGTTAATTCATGCAATACGCGATTCTCTTTAAAACATTTGATTCGAGATGATAAAGTTAAGAGCGTTGCATATCAAAAGTTTCATATTCAAGTCAACCGCAAGTGTGTATGAATTTACAATTTTGTGCAATCATAGTACGATTGTCAAGACAAAAAAATTACATAAATATGCAATAATGCAACGAAGGCTGAACGACTTGTTAGTATCGACGCTTTATTTATTCAATACTTTTGTTATCTTTATCCCAAAAATGTTTTCACTTTCTTCCTCTTTTTATTGAACAAATTAAAATTGATAGACGAAAAGTTCAAACCAAAGTTTTGAAAAATTGTATACGGAATAAAAAAATTACTGGTGTTAATATAAATGATATTAAAAATTGAAAATTTGTTTTCTTTTACCAAAAATGCCGGTCAAAGAAGTAAGAGCGATAGCGATGAATTTCAAAAAAGTCATTGTTGATCACATGGGTTTAATTTTGAAAGATTGAATGATTTTTCTGAGGATCTGCAAGTCGATCGTCAAACCGGCACTGAACAAGATTTAAGAGCGACGAGCATTCATAAACCTCTTACCCCACCATACTTAAACGCGATGCACTAATAAACTTAAACTCTCAATAAAACATTTCAATTAATTTTCAAAACAATTTAATAACAACTAAATAAACAAAAACAACATTAATTTACAATCGCGAGAAAATATATATGTATTATATAAAAGTAAGAAAATCTTAATTGCAACAAAACTGCTTCTTTTTCTACCTCTTTCGGTTCAAATTTATAAATATTATTTAATGATATAATTGAATTGAACATTTTTGTGATCGATGATGCAATTTCTAATTAGTTATTTCTATACTTGGAAAAAACATTCACATTAATAGATTATTGTAAGCCGAAACACGAGACCTTAACACAATTTTATATCTGAAAACAAATATTGTGAATATATTTTCATTTACATATGGAATTGGATTGAAATATTTCGTATATTTTTTTTTTTTTGTTTTTGGTATTCTCGAAAAGGGGATCCAGAAGTAATTATTAAACTGGAATTTCGATAATTGGGGAAAAAATGTTAAACGCAATCATGAAACCTGTGATTATCGATACCTGGTAAAAAAAACCGAACAAAATCCACTTTTTTAAGCAAAATCGAAAATCAGTTGGTTAAACCTTAGTAAATTTTTTAATAAATGAATTAAATTTTATTTAAAATTTTAACGAGGAACAAAAAATACGTGGTTAATAAAAACTTAGTTTCAAATTAAAATTTCATAACTCAAGAGCAATTTAAAAATCATTTTTCATACAGGAGAAAAAGTGGTGTGTATAGAGCGCAAGTGAAAATCATGTGAAACGTATGGGAAATTCCTATGCGTCGTGCTGAAATTTCCTACACGCAATAAAGCTCGACTTTAATGATTTTTCTCTGTTAAATTTTGGGTATGATCTATATTCATTCCCGAACGTGACCTATTCTATCATGACAAAGGATAATTTTGACGAAGAGAAAATTTCTGTGTGTTGCAAATTTTACTTACACTTCATTCAACTTTTTTGCCCATGTATTACAAGTAATATACTTTGTTTTAAGTTGGGACTGTCGGTAGAGTAAAAATACCGTTTTTCAAATTAATAATTTTAACATTTTATGACTAATTCTAAAATTTTTTGTTAACGTCTGTCTAATAAATCGCCTAATGCTATATTTTTATAATTACTTTTTACAAATTTGCAGGTTCAAAATTTTTTTTCTGGATAGTCAGAATTTGTTTAAAATTGGACAAAGTGTAATTTTGACTAGCATAAATAATTAGATAAAGTATGAACAAGTTTCAAAAATTCGAATTCGATATACTATTTAATTTCATACTATTGTAAAAATGCACGCTACATGAAAGTAAATCATATTTAAATTCAACAAAATTTCACTCGGAAAAATTGCGATTTATTATATACATATATATTATACAAAAAATTCTTCTTTTTTTTAATTTAAAAAAATTATTTATTAATATTAAAACTTAATTGTAATATCAATTAAATATTAATAATCAAAGAGTTTGATATTTTCATTTTCTTTCTTTAGCTCATATTTATTTGAATTCAAAGTTTCGAATTTTTCTGGTCATCTTTCGACGTTCAATTATTTTTTAGTATATTTTCAGTTGTCATGGTAATGTGAAAAAAAAGTTAGTTTTGAATCTCGTTAGGGTAGGTAAGACATTGAAAAAATCGGTGACGCACTTTTTGATAAACGAGGAGCTATCTGAGCGTGCTTATAATTGTTTTATCATAATTGTAAGAGTAGCGCGAAGCATCGCGCTCAGAATCCGCAAAAATTCCGCAATTAGAAAAGAAAACCAGTCCTTCGGGCGCAAACGGCGACCGAAAATCCGTCAAGCCCCGGAAAACTCGCCGCAAGAAAAGTCGTAACATTAACAACAACAAGGTAATTTCCTAATCTTATATTCTTTCTTTTTTCGTAATTTTTTTATTTAGTTTTTAACTTAAATATTTTCGTGTCATTTTTTGGATTTGACTTCTTGTTCAGAAATTTTTATTTGCAATGTTAATAGAAATGGACTAAATAATTTAAATAAATTAGTATATTATATTTTGAAAAATTTTTTTTTAGTCAAGAAACAATTCCAAAATGAATCCGCCCGAACCACGAAAAGATCTACAGAAAGTTCCATCAGGACCAATCACACTGTCCATAGCACCAAACTCAGTTCCCTTGCTAAGTCAACATGCACCACCTATGCGACAGAGGTCCTTGTACACGACACACAGTTACCAAAACTTGGGCGAAGAGGTCAGCTCTAACATACATCTTCAAAGTTTTTTTTGTTAAATCTCTATTCTTTTGTTTACTCACTTCATATTAATTTTTAATTTTCATAATTCATAATTTGTTCCTAAAAGCAGCTATTATATCATTCAGAACTAAGCATCAAGTAGCTTATTGCCTCAATACAGGAAAAGATTGGTAATTGCAGTTGAAAACAATCGGCTGATCGAATTTATCAATTATTCATGAAGCGTTTCCTAACGTCAATCACTACAATCTTTTTCTAATCAGCATGGCGATATTTATTTTTAACCGATATGAAAAAAGGAAATGTTACAACTCGTTGCTCGAAATAAGAGAGAGAACAATAGCAATTGGCAAGACTAATGAAGTTGAGATAAACAAGAATGAGATCCATTTCAGAGGTTCAAGGAGATAATGAAATACTACGACGCCCCACCGACCGAGCAATGGAACGGGATGGCGAACTCTGCAACGTACTCGCTGCCAAGCGTTTGGCGCAATTCGAGGACCCCGAAACCCATCAACCTGCCGTATTACAGCAACGAAGACATTGGCATCTACACGAACGAAAACTGGCGCGAACACGAAACTGATGCCGGAATTGGAGGAGCGATCGCTACCCCATACGGAACCATATCTCTCAGACTTCACAACCGAATCCGAGTTGACATGACCGTTGACAAGGCAGTTCGAGTTATCAATTTCAAGGTTTGGTTTATGACAAAATCTTGACAATTTTTAATTGAATATCACAATTGCAAAATACTGTTACAGATCAAGTTCATGTTATTTTCACAATCTCATCTTTCAGAACAACATCGTTTTGGCTCTGAATGGCTCTGGTTCCGCTGCGGCTCTCTTGCATCCGAATGGAAGGATCTACCAGTATGGATCCCGAGTAGAAATTCTGGCCCACGATTCCCATGGAAACAACAAGTTTGTTCTGCAAAAGAGAAAAACCAAAAAATTATTAGTTAACTGATTATAATAAGTGAATGTTGTTAGGTATGCTAAAATGTGGTACAAGGGTGTGAGCTTCACTTCCGAACAGTGCGCTCTCGTTTATTTGGTCGATGCAGCAGGAACTAGAACGACCACTGACTCGTTTTATGATATGAGTCAAGTAAGAAATTTCGTTTCATAAACAGTAACTTAAAAGTAATAGAGAAATTAATTTATAAATGTGAATGTCTGTTTTGCTTCATGTTTCAGGATGTTTCATTGAATGTATTTTACAACGAATCACGATACGGACTAGGGTACGTTCAAGAAGCATCATCCATCATAGCACAGGCACAGTACTGGGTGACAGACGAAGGCGTAGAAAATTGGATCATTAACAATGTTAGAATATCACAAACTCAAGACGGTCTTGTAAGGTAGATTCATTTTTTAATAATGTATTTGATTTTAAAAATTTCGACTATTTTTACTGCAAATTAAATATTTGTGTATATTTCAATTTTTTTCAATTATTTTGAGTATAAATTTTTTATCTTCCGATTGTTTTGTTTTTGGTTTTTAAAAATTCATTTGACTTTGAAAATTCAGAGTATTTCAAAATTTATATTCTAAATCAATTTATTTTGTGTTATTCAGGATCGCCAGAAACAGTAACAAATATCAGCTACGCACTTCGCCAAGCAACGGAACAGCATCTCTAACGACTCCGTTTTTGCACTGCACCGCATCTTTGGGACAAACGTCGCACCTTTTCGTGCGTCGTGGAGAAAGGCGTATGCATTACGATGGTACCAGTTTTATAGTGAGAAACGCCGGACACAGTGCAGGTTTCGACGACAACAATCAGCTAAAAGTTTACTAAAAACATTCACGCGCAAGAACGCGATTCTTTTTCCTTTCCGCCTCCTCATTCTCAATTCAAGAACCGAACATTTGAAATAATTTTTTATCATTAAAGTATAAACATTCGAGGCAGCTGATCGCAACGTAGTTCAACGAAAGGTCAAGACTAGCAGTCCGAAATGATAGTTTGCACATGGACATGTGTTTTTCAGTTGTCTTATTTTTGTTTAAAAAGAAGATCCATGTTATTGAAAAAGTTCAAAAATTAATAAATATTTTTTGATAAGATTGCATTTTAAAAGATTTATATACCATTTAAAGATCATTGGAATCGTTATGAAACTTCATTTCATTCGGATGTTCCTCGTATTCATCCTCGTTCCTCATTTCATTTTCGGACGAATCTTCCAAAGGTAAATTGAGTTCCGTTTTGAGCATCACTTGGTGATGATCAATTCTTCGCGAATCTTCCAGCTCTTGTTGTTCTTCGGTTTCCTCTTCTGATGAAGTATCGAAACCTCGACCCAAGACTGGTCTAAGTTTATAGTTTGATTTAGTTCTGAAATGTACAATTAGATTTATTGAACTTTAAATATTTAAATCACAACATTATATATATTTTTATTTTAAATGCTTACTGTTTCTTTTTAGCCGTTACATTTTCTTTCGTTCGACTTTCAGTTTGAGTTCGGTCGACTTGTTTCAGCTCCAGCATGGCATCGTCGACAGCGTGAGATTTAAATAACTTGATCATCGCATTGGACCCGTCCATTTTTGAACACTTTGCTTTTTCATCTTCATAAAGTTTGGTCAATTGTTTTAGTCTATCTAACACTCCATCAGGCTCGTTCATTTGGTGTACAAATGGAATTACAGATGCCTGATTTTCATGACGCTCTTCTGATCGTTTTTTTGATGCCTTGAATTGTTTTTGTAAACCCATCTAAAAAGTAACTTTATATTTTAACAAATAATAACAAGTCTAGTGAAAAATACTGAAACTTATAAAATGAAGACAAAACAACAACGTTTTTCGTACACACTTGAACTTACTTCTTTGTTGAATAAACAAAATTGAAAGGCATTGTCAAGAAACATCTTCGACAGAATATAATTAGCATCCAAATGTTCTCCTTCGCGTATTTCTTGTTTTAGTTCAGTCAATTGATTATAATCTGACAATGTCAGTCTTATTTTGACCAAATTTTCTAGTGGCATTTTGTAATACAACCCGTACAGAAGGTACAATCCTCCTATTCGTTCTTTGAAATTATAAGGTGGCAGAACAAATTGCTTTGCTATATGAAGAGCTTCTTCGCAAAATTCTAAAAGGTCTGCAAAACTTTCCCTGTTCCTAAAAATAAAATCAAAAATATATCATTTCAAGTGAAAATACATTTTTTCTTAACCTAATTGATACTAATTATTTCAAATTATTTGAATTGAATAAAAAATTATGTTTTGTATTCTTACAAAAAAACGAGAGAAAATTTCATCTCCTGCCAACACTTGCAAAAAGTTTCAAATCGAATGTCATCTTCCTTTTTGAACATTGACAGAAGTTCTAAACAATCCTCCTTAAATCCGCTGACAATATGACAACTACCACTCGCCATTTTAAGGTACGTTTTGTATCACATCTCAACAATTCTATAACATATTTCACAAACTCTAGTTGTGTTAACAGTCATGTTATCAACTTTTCTCAAGCATTGTTTTTTCATAACTAACAAGAAAAAGAAACTAAGAGATGTTCGAGTACTTTAAGGCGCGTTTTCATGTAACCGTAAAAACTTAGAAAGACGTTTGGAAAGCCCGGGAAATTTGAAAGATTGTAAATGAAGTTGGAAATGAAAGAAGGTAAAATTTGCATTACATCATGTTTATTGTCTTTCCATCCTCTAATCACAAAAATGTTGAATGAATGTTCTAACATCGAGTTCTTGTCACGATGCATCATTCGCTATCAGACTATGTTATCTAACCTAAATAAAGCTGTAGGATATTGTTAGATACTGTATTGTCATCGCCTCTATGGACTAAATATCGTAAATCCAGTCACAAACTTTTTTAGATATGTTTCTTCTATTTTGTTTTTATTTTTCTTTTTGATGCATATTTTTAATTTTATAGTACATCAACTTACAATTATTAACATTTTACATATTGTCTTCATTTTCATATTGTCTTAAAAGGATATATATACACTAGTCGCATCAAAAATGCACAGAATCAAATGAAATTTGTGAAATAATGTCTTCATTTACTTTTTGAAATAATTAATTAAATTACTTATTTTTCCATTTGTATATTTGAGCAATGTATTACAGTAGTACCATCAATGTGAATATGCGTCAATGCATTTTTCAAAAATCTCAAAAAGTATATAAGTAAACGATAACGAATTCTGTAAAAAATCACATAAAAGTTTTTCTCTGGTAGAGTGTGCTTTCAAATTTTCATTTAATCCTGCAGATTTTCGATGCCACTAGCGCATGTCCTTAATCTTCATAAATGTTGCGCTGAGAATATGTTTTGAAGTAGCACAATCGCTTATGCGAAATATTTTCGTATGACAAAATATATGATAAACATGAGAGCAATCATCTTCGCTTGTTTGTTTTTCAAACTATCTCCAATTTGTAATTGTGTTTTATGTATTTTCTTTTGAATTTGGGACATGCATTTTGCGATATAGTCAGACTTTTGTTTATAACTTTTGTACGTTTTTAATATCATTCTTGAAATATTTTCAAAACTGATTGATTAGCGAATATTCAGAGTTAATAATAGAGTTATTTATTTACGCTAACGGTCGTTTTAAAAGAGGTATTAGAAAAAGTAAAAACAAACTAATTGTCAGAAATTTATAATATACTCAGATTTATGTATTCAGTTATATATTAAATGTTTGATAAAATCGAATAAATTGGAAAATGATTTTCAATGTAGTTTTCAAATTATATAGCTCTGAAAAAACAGTGCTATATCAGGCTGTTGATGCAAAAACCAACAAATCATTTCAATGGACTTTATATACTGGTTATACATTCTTGGAAGCGAAATTCTATCGAACTTTTATTTGGTTTTTTTTAACGTGTTTCAATTAAAAATTTTTGAACATGCAAGGGTAAACAATAAAACAATTGAATTTAATAATAAAGCAGTTACGGTGCAAAAGATGGATTTTGGAGTTTAGAATTTTTTTTAAGGTGGGACAGGCATTTTCGCAAAATAGTCAGTTTTTGTTACTTTTAATATTAATTCTATTAATACGAACACGTCTATGGGTGAAATTTAAAAAAAATTGGCTCTATTGTCAAACTTGTTCATACTTTGCCAATTGTTTATGACAGTCAAAAATACACATAGTTCAATTTTAAACAAATCTGATTCTTTCAAAAAATTTGCAAAAAATAATTATATAACAAGTAGTATTAGTTATATTATAAAATGTTGAAATTATTATGATTAATTTATCGCTACTTTTACTGTACCGACAGTCCCACCTTAATTTCGTTTGACCTATATTTCTCCAGAAAAATTGACGATTTTAATTTGAAAAAGCTTGTACCAAAAAAGAATATGGAATAATAAAAATGATTTGAAAATATCGATAAGTTAAATGCAATTTCAATAATTCGACCTCGAAAAATAAGCTCTTTCATACATGTCCCACATTTCAATTTCTCGCGCAACAATAGTTTTTATATTTTAATCTACACTCCTTTCAAAGTGCAAGTTTTATTTGACACAATTTTTTTTAGTTAACACATTTTTAAATCTATCTGTTTTAATGATAAACTATATGTCAACTTACGTTAACGTACAATCTCATATACATTTGTTTTAAATTCATCTTGCATATATAATACTTAGTTGTTATTAATTTGTCTGCTAAAATAACATTTTCTCGTTTCTGTATATTTTTTTTTGTCTTTCTATACATTTTGTGAAGCGTCATCAAATGAATCACTTTTTATCCATGTCCGCTACAATTATTACCGTTAACGAAAAGCGAATACAAAAATAAATGAGCAAAATGATGCTTCAATATTATGAACAACGGTTGAGGTAAAAGCTGTGTCAATAAGGCTTTCAACTATGCTTAGGTATTGAATTACCATAATTAATTTACGGAATTATGTTTTAAAGAGCAATTTTTCTTTCAAGTGCTTGTGCGATAAAGTTTCCAATCTTTCGTTTTTATCATTATAATTACAACAATTCAGTCAACATGTTTAATCTATAAGTTAAAAGCTACGTTCAAAGTAAAAAAGCTCTCTAATACTTAAACAGTCTAAAGCTTCGTTCAGTTGCAAATAGTTTTTAGCTCTATTGAGAGTTCTGTTTTACTGATTTTTATATCAGTTGAATGGGTCAATGAATAATCAGTCACAGGCATTAGCTTATATGATTATGAATTTTACACATCGATGTTTTACACCTAGTACATATTTTATTTTTACGTTTCTTTAGAAACAATGTTTTCCAAATTCATTAATTATCCTGTTTCAATTTCATTTAAATGCAATATATCAACAGAATTAGGTTTTGTTCAATTCGAGATGTTTAAAATAACGGAGCAAAGAAGAGCGAGTAAAAAATGATTCATTTCTCTTCCACGCCACTGAAATTTGGGTGTTTTTTTTAATAATACGAAAGCACTATTCATTGTCGTTGTTATCTGAACTTGACTATAAGTATTGTCAATGTTTGAATAAATTCTCTGTTATTTTTTGTTTGTTCAAATCGGTGCTCACATTTTCATCTGTCAAAAATACCATCATTTGTTGTTGATAAAAATATAATGATATGAAGTAGATTATACACTGATATAATCTATTAAAATATAGGAATGTTTCACACTCTAACACGATATGTCACAATTATGTTATACGTTTTGATCAATGTGCATTTGTTTTCACTTTGTTTTCATAGCATCTCGTTCGATCCATCTTGAATCAAACTTGATTGAAACTTTTATATATTTCCTCTCGATTTCAACATCAACAATGTTCGCACTGGAATTAAAACCAGAGACACACAACTCGCAAAATATCTTTATTTCTTTTCCAAATATGATAATTGTTTCAAACGTGTTTCTAAACACGTTAGCATTTATTGATTGTTTGCTTCGTTATTTGATTAATATCAAGCTGATTGTTTTAAACGTGTATATACCTCCAAGTAGCAAATAACTAACGGGTATCATCCCTCGCAATGTCATCGGTTTTGGCATTGTATAAACATCAAGTCGACGACAAAATCAATGATCCGATAAAAATAAATCTCTGCTGCAAAAATTTCTCATAGAAATTTTTTTTTTGTTTCGCTTTCAGCCATCTTTCAATGTTTTGTGCCATTTTTTATGTTTATTGTCATTATATTCTTTTTTGTTGTCTTCCATTCGATATATAAAATATAAATAAATATGAAATATCACATGAAAAGTATGTTCAACTTTTTCGGATGCAATCTGGGTTAGCTATAGTCAAACTTTAGTCGCGGGTTCAAATGTGTTATTGAGGATCTGTGACAGATTCTGTTTCAATTTCAGAAGTTCACCTGCCTGTTAAAATTGTTCTTCAATTTATGTTCAAATTGTTTTATGCTTTCAAAGTTAGTTTGTTTTTTTCGATTCAGTTGAAATTTATCAATTAAAATCCCCTTTTCATGTTCCTCAGGCAGTGGAAGTGTATTATTTCCCTTTTTTGTTTTTTTTTATTAGAGATATTTGAAATATCTGGAAATGTTACATAACTGGGAAATTTCAACTTTGAATTTCTTTTCACATATGACATGTCACAATCCAATAGGTATCCTAAACTCTTTTCTTTTTTTTTTATTAAATAAAACAAGTTTTTCATAGAATCATGATTTTTCATAGGAATAAAATCTTTGAATTGTAACAATTCAATCGCAAAAATGTTCACCAAGAAGCATTTTTGTGGGATCAAAAATACTTGTCTCTCCTTTTTGCAACGACGGAACATAAAATGCGATGCACGACTAACGATTTTCTTCCCAGTAGCTACGGCGATACAATTTGTCAAATGGAACGGTCTGTTTCAAATGTTTCATCCAAGTACCAAAGTCGCCGTCTACAATATCAAAAATCGAACATTATGACTTTCTTATTATTGTCTACAATATAATTTAATTGTCATCTCTTTTATTGTCAAGATTCAAAATATTCATCTTCTCGCTTCTTTTATTTCTGTTTCTTTTTTTTTTCTAATAAATATAAGTTTCAAGAATTCATATATCTTATGATTGTTCCGAGTATTTGGCAATTTCCTTTTGTATCCAAGGTACATATTTCGGTACGTAAGCGTAGACTCCTGGTAATTTAGGATAAGCGCATTTGATCCCCCAGCTTACAATACCACCGACAAACCACTTTTCACGATCGTGCTTGTCTCGACAGAGCAGCGGCCCTCCTGAATCACCCTGTATAACAAATTCAAATTTAATTTTCATTTAAACTTCAACATTTTTTTGCTCCCGCTCTCAGACTAATTGAAATCGTTCGTCTCAATTAGATTCCCTTTATACTTTTTATTACTTTTTTCCCCCTTTTATATTCTTCATTTTTTTGCTGTTTTTAATTTTTCTTTTTCGCCGTTTTTTCATTCAAAGCAAAAATGTTTCCATTTTGACAGTTTGACTTTTCTCACCTGACAAGCATCTTTTTCTCCACTAGCATAACCAGCACAAATCATCCCATCCGTGACATTCAAATCTTTGTGCTCCAACCATGAATTGCAAACATCCCTCGGAAGCACAGGAACTTCAACTTCATTTATGGCGAATTCATATTCAGTAGCTGAAATATGTGCAGAAGAAATTTCATGTCTGATTTTTCGTTAGCTGGTATATCTATATACACGTGTACATATTTTTCCTACTCACATTCGGTGTCGTTTTTCTTCCCCCAGCCAATTACCGTACAAACCGTTTGCGGTTCAATCTCTTCGTTCGCTTTTGGTAGGCAGACTGGCCTGAGGTGTTCGTGAAATTTCACTTTGTTAGCAAGCTGAAACAAATGGCACTTGTCGGCTCGTCATATAAAACACAAAGTAACTCTACTATTATTTTTCCTTTTTTGATTCTTTCTTTCTTTCGTTTTTTAATTTTATTTTCGCTGTTTTAATTGTTACCTGAAACAAGGCTACGTCATTGTCGTGAACAATTTCTAAATCGTAATTCGGATGGGGCACGACTCGTTTCACTTTTAATTTTTCCCCTAAGTAGGTGTGAGAATTTCTTCTAGTTATGCCCAACTGGATGGTCCAACCAGAAACGTTAGAATAACTGTAAAAAAATTGTTAAACATAAAATACATCAATTCGACTATTATATATTACAAAAAAATGTAGACAAAAGTTTTCAATGCAAAAATGGAAAGTTCCTACCCAATAATGATGTAAAAAGGTGAAGAATAAAATTATTGTTGGAACTTACTTTCCAACACAGTGCGAAGCTGTTAGTACCCATTGGTCAGATATGAGAACTCCGGCACAGTAAAATACTTCCTCCGGGCCACCTAACAGGGCAGCTAAAAACGGCCAGTCGCCTGGAGAAACCTCGACACCTCCCACAATACGAGTTCGCACTTTGGCGTTTCGAAAACTGTAACGCCTGCGTCCACAAACTAAAAGAAAAGAAATAAACAAATGAAATAAACTGATTGATTTGATATTTATTCCTATTTTGTTTCATTTTCCTAGTAAGAAAGATCATATATTGTCCATATATTATCAATATATTAACACTATATTATTTTCAGTAAATCATATATAGACAACATATGAACAATAAATTGATCATATATTCGAGTATTTTTCATATATGGAGTAATTTACAATATATTAGCAATTTTCAAAAACATTCAATATATTATCTATGAATGGTCAATATATTGTCCATATATTTTCAATATATTTTTAATGTATGGACAGAATATGATCCTTTTTACTAGGGAATTGTTATTGTTTTATCTGCAAAATCGATTTGATTTCAATTTCAATTTCGTTTTCTTCATTTTTTGTATCCTTTAATTCTTCTTTATACAGGCTGGTAAATTCGTTAACGAATTGAAATAATTTTATATAATACGGTTTCCTTCCATAAGAAAACACTTTTATAATTCACCGTAATTTGAGCAGGCAAGATCAAGGGTCCTGTGATTCTTTTGATCTGCGCAACTTTGAAATGATTTCAACAAGCCTCTGATGTTCTTCTGAGTGAACCTCGAACTTTGAAGTGTGGATTGTGGTTTAGTCCTTACTAAAGATGTACTATTACTTTTCATTGAGAAATTAGAAGAAATCACATTTCTGCGAAAAGTCAACGAAATTACAGTTTGTTAATAATTGAAAGTAATTGAATTGGATGTGTGTTTAAATTGAAAATGAAAAAAAAAAACCCTTACGCGTATCCGAGGTAGGAACAAATATTTTGCGCTGTGGTTGAGTCGTCCCATTGCTTTATACAGGCAGGTATAAAAGTATTCTTCTCAGCATGATAAACTTCTAATCTTCCACTAGCTATATCACCATTTCTATCGCTTAACTTTACTAAAAAAAGAATACACGAAATGAAATTTATTAATATTGAAAAATGAAGAATCAACTAGTCAAAATATAGGGTCAACCGGGGTAAATGTGACAGAAAAAAACAAAGTTGAATTTCGACGTTATTTCATTCAAAGAATAATGATGATTTAATTGTTTTAACATCGTATTTATATTGTTCAAGATCTTATTTATACATTCCGTAGGTATAACAAATATTTTTTTATTGTTCTTATAGATAAAAGTGCATCTTTTTGTATCTTGTTTTCCGTCACATAGTCAGGGTAATGTGTGACAGCATACAAGGTAATTGTGATTTGATGAATAATTGTTTTTGTCAATATTTTTTCTGGTTTATTTTAGGAAATACAACATTCCTCTATCTAAATAATATCATAAACATACGTATAAATTTTTTCAATAACAAATTATGGAAAATATCATAATGTAATGAAAATTTTACAATATTATTCGCGAAAGCTATTCAATGTTAAATTTATTCATTTTTGTGTGAAAACATATCACAACTACCATATCCTGTAACATATAAACTGATATACGGTATATTCATAAGTATAGCCCATTACAAATACCATAGCGTCACAATTACCCCAATCTCTACAAGATATGGGGTAATTGTGATTTTATTTGTTAAATAAAATATCAATTCGCAAATATTTTCAGAATGGTGGATCAAGTTTAACGGATTATAACTAAGTAAAATGAGTCATTGAAGTTATAAAAATGTATA
>JAAMPD010001800.1:0-20291 GCA_025266255.1 Trissolcus basalis | reverse complement strand
CCGTTTGTAGAACATTGCAGTCTTCAGAATCTGTACAAAAGTTTCGTACAAGTTGCTTCAAATTGTCTTCGATAAACTTGCTGTTCCATACTGTAGTGTATAACCATGCAAAAAAATATTCTCGCATAACTAACGTAATCCTTGATCAGAAACACTTTTCTACCCCATGTAATTCGCAAATGTGAGGGTTTTAAAATAAAAAAAAAAACCTAGGATAATTTATCTTGAAAGCTTTCAGC
The DNA here is from genome assembly GCA_025266255.1 of Trissolcus basalis. Classification (NCBI taxonomy): domain Eukaryota; kingdom Metazoa; phylum Arthropoda; class Insecta; order Hymenoptera; family Scelionidae; genus Trissolcus; species Trissolcus basalis. The sequence goes on along the minus strand of JAAMPD010001800.1, from coordinate 20,052 downwards.
TTGTAAAATGTTCAGGATCCTTCTTCTCGGATATTTTTTGAATTGTCTGTCGATAAAATTCAAATTACATGCTTGTTTAATCAACTTTCATTCGGAGCTAAATTTAATTCGAACCATTAACATTCCTCTTAGTCATCATCTCGGAAAAAAAACATTGTAAAAATGTTCAAAGCTTTTTTTACCATTTCAAATTACAGAGTTCGAAAAATTTATTTAAGAGCAGTTCAAAGTTGGAACGGTTATTTAATTATAATTAAAGTACACCTAATGTGCAATTTGCATGCCTTAAAGTTGTCACAATGACGGTCACTGTAACGTGACAAAGTGTCTTTTCACGCGGATTCTCATGCGGTCCTTTTGGCTCGCAGCGCTATTCATCGCAGTCTTCGATTTGTCGCTCAATGGAGTTAAATTACTCTAATTGATCCTCTATGGCGAGACAGCCAATCTTGTATACAACCGAACTACTGTAAATTAATACACCATTTCAAATTCTTTATTAATATTATAGAAATATTGAAAATAATGTTTAAGAATATTTGAGTATGTAATTTCCAGCAGAACAAATTTCTTATTGTATGTATATTTTTCCATTTTTTGAAATAATCATAATATTTGTTTAATTCCAACTGATCAGTGTATATACCAATTTTAAATAAGTTGAAAATATAATACAATACGAATATACGTATTTTTCTGAATCTATTTTTTTTCTTGATTTTATTTTCGGTTATTTTGAATGTAATTATAAAAATTCAACGTGATGTAGGCGTCTGTCGATATATAATTATCTTTAACTTTACAAGGCATTCTTTAAAAATAGGCTATAATTTATTAACGAAGTTTAACAGAACAGTTCAGGTGTCATTCAAGTAAAATAATTAAAGCCTATAACTTCGACCTATGATTTGCTCACTTCAAAGGCTCTTCACGTTCCGGACCGTAAGTTAGCTCTACTTACCACCTCGTTCCGGCCAAATAGTAAACCTTTCATTACTCGTTATCTTTCAGTATTTAAACACTCGCCGCAGAGTAATTAAATTATTTTCAAAAGCTTATTCTCTGTGCAATCATTCTATTTATGTACTTTCATAACGCAACTTACAAAACAACTTGAATATTATCTGCATATTTCTCTGAACCAATACAAAATATCGCAATTTATTCAAACCCATTCACTTCAAGACCAAAAGTATATATATTTTCACAGTCGACGATGAAATTTGGATTTGCATTAATAATCGCTAATAGAGGGTGACAAAAACCTCAAAAACCAAATCTTTTTTCTTGAATTGCTTGCAAACACAATATATGCACGGGCGTTCAACCGTCTCGAATAATTTAGTCGTTTGGAGAATACTCTTACGAAGCCATTGTGCCACTGAAAGGATCACATTTTGTTGCCATCGCAATACACCATAATCGTCAACGTTCGTGAACAAAATTTGATGGGTTTCTTTCACTGATAATGCGTAACTGCTGATTCTATTTTCCAAGAACGTTAAATCCTCCAAATATATTTTTCATACTAAAATCACTTAGATAAACAGTTTACTGCAAAAATCAAAGTTAACTGAATTTAGTTTGGTTGCAAAGTCGGAAGAGATTTCAAAATAGTTGAAAGAAAGAGTTGAAATAAAGTTGAATAATAATTGCCAACCAGAATATAATAAGAAAAAATGAGAATTTTTCCAATCCCACACGGACAAAAATATATTATGAGTTATATATTTAAAATATATATTATATAAATTAAATATAATTTTTTTATATATTTATATAAAAAATATATTCAAAATATCATTTTTGCATATATTTTTGACGTATAATATATACAGATATAATATATGTATATGAATCTATTATCTATCTATTATCTGTATAATATCTAGATAGTTCTATTGGGGTTTTGTATAAAATACACGCAGGGCATACACGACTTTGACGTTTATTGTAACGAAAATTCCCGGTCATAAACTTTCTTTCGCACTAACATATTGCCATCATCCTCTTATCGCATTATTCAAAATCCTCCTCTGTACTTAAGTTTGCATGATACTACTCCTCACTCATATATTTCACGTGATTACGTGTGCTTATGTGGTTTCGTTGGTGCAAGAAGTACCAACGTTTTCAGATGAAAAGTTAGTCTCCCTGTTGAGACGATTTTGCACGATTATTTTTACGACAATGAAGATGTGAAAAATTAGCCTCTCGGAGCGAGGCAAAATTCTGGGAACTGCTAGCTTGACGGCGCCGCGTCCGTCGAGTTTTCAGTTTTCGACTTGGGAACAGCTGGCAGGCTCTCCATGCTCATGTATTCAACTTTGCTTTGATTACATTCGGCTCAGACATTAATTTCTTTATTTATTGCGAAAGGTGATTACGTACATTTGGTTGTACTCCTGGGATGAAGGTACTCCTGATATTTCGCATGATTTTCAAGTTCTCTTTCCCAGCCAACCGCTTTTTATTTCAAAGTGAATCGTTAACGAATTTTCAACATGAAATTGCCTCAAGCAGAGATGAAATTTCAATTCGCGCTCGTGTAATGTTAATTATGCGTACATTTCAAACATCAATTTGGGATTATTCGTACAGCAATGTACATTACATCTTTCTATTTGAAAATCGCTGAATGTTTAAGCCGAAAAATTATGACGAGCATGATAACCGCTTTAATCTTGAGGAAATAAGTGGCGAGATCATATACGATATGAACAGGTATGATGTTGGTAAAGAGTTTAATCAAAAGTTTTTGCAACTTTGACGATGAATTAATATAGAGCGGGGCTTTAATTTATCAATACCAAAGTGTTTGAAAGTTATGCGCGCACCGTCTCTGTTATGAGATTTTTTTTTTACTCGTTACAAAACAAAACGTTTGAAATTGTCGACAAAAATTTATACATTATAAAAGCTAAAATTTTTCAAACACAATGGCGGTTTAATTATTGCGAACCAAAATAAAGCAGAGCGAAAAGTACAATTCCCCAAAATGGGACACATTTTATTCTATAAAGCGACGTTGATGAGGGTAGCTGTTTTCTAAACGAGCTGGATCGCTCATCAACGTGTCTCTGGGGTACATTTGCTACCCTTTCTTCTTGAAATTGTTCAGAACGGTAACGAAATTCTCTCATCAATCACTTAATTTGAAAAAATTGTTCCTCGTCAAAAAATAAAGCAGACATTTTGATTGAATAATTTTGTTTATCCCCTTTCTTGGTATTGACACATTTATGCATCCTGACAGAAATGTTGGATATATTTAATTAGATGTAATTTTTCAAGTGGCAATTGCAATGAACTTCATAAAGATAAAAGTTAAGAAATAACAATTTGTAAGTTTACCTATGCGTGAATTATTTCAATTATTTTTAGACCTTTATTTGATTCTATTATATTCGGGTTTGTTTGTCTCGTACATTAGGAAACGTCTGAGCTATCATCCTAGAGTTAACTGTTCGCTCACGTAGATTCAGAGTAATTAATAATCCAAAGGAATATTACACTGTCATATTGCTCAAGATAAATGTAAGACGTGAGATGGCGATGAAGATTCAGATAAGAAAACAGAAAGAAAAGAAAAAGAGAGCCTTGACAAAAAACACTCTTTTGATCATCTTTCAAAATTTCAAATTTGCGGTCGGATTTTATGTGACCGAGTAAAATTTTATTCTTGCCTTGAAAAGTGTTGTGAATAAATTTCGAGATCACGATCAAAGAAGAAAATCCAGTAAACGTGTGCACGCAGAGCAGATTTGTTGTTTAACTTTTCCGGGTATTATTTAAATTTTTTGTTCTCGCCGGAAAAATGAAAATATAAACCTACCGCGTACACCCACATCAACTCGTATATGTACATACACCTCGGGAAATAATTTACACCACATGCGACATATGATATGAAAACTTTGTTTGGCTACAAAAGTTGATACGCATTTTAACATAAAACCCCACAGGCCGAATGAAAATGAATTTTCATAAAAAATGCATCAAACAGCTTTATCATGCACTGTCGCGACTATTTGCGCGAACTTGTGCGTTTTCCTCTGCGCCATTCGGCAGATGCCGTAACAAGATTAACACTCGAAAACTGTGCAAAATTTTGTGTCCCGGCTGAGCTAAAAAATTCTTTAATTTTACAAATGGATGCACCATCACATCAAATGTAAGCGCCGAGTTACTTATCATCCGTCGGCGCGACTTTTTCGGTCGCCAACAACGCTGTTATTTCGCTGAAAAATTCGACGACACATTTTGCACCAGCTGATGAGCATCCGCGCTCGCGTTATTGTAATTTCACAACGTGCGCTATGAATAACATCGAAAACTCACGATTAATTTATATATCATTTTTCAAATTCTATATCGTCAGACGCAAAACACTTCGTTATTTTTTAATCCGTCGTAAAATTGTTTATGAAATGCAACACGAATTCGTCAATGAGATATTTTCCATGCTCCACAAGAAATATTCAATATTGGAAATATTGTTCAATTAGCGTTATATCTGAAATTTTCATTACGTGCAACGTGAAACGTTTAACTCGCAAGCCCTTTTACAATTTGATTTGACGGCAATAATTTGTACGGTATTATTGAAAATCTGATTCGAAACATGTTTTTAATAAACAAACAATTATTTGACATCTCTGCAGGATGCGAACAAAGGCATCAATCACATATGATAATTAATTTTCGCAAAACAAACACAAACATGCCTCATGTGGAATAATGATGCGCCAACTAAAGCTAATAATATTCAGTTAAGACGACTACCTTAACGTGATCAATAATTTAACTTGCAAAATTGGAATACCGAATGGTTGTAATATTCTAAGCTCATAACATGAATGTAATTTTGAAACCATCAAGCGAGATAATTCACAAAGATCCAACTTGACAATTCTTTTGGCAATTCTCGCAATTCCATCAATTGAATTTTAATGCACCCGCTGGCGAAATCGTGTTGCTATACATTTTTGCAAATTCTTTCAAGCTGAATAGAATTCTGATTTGTGGCAAGAATTGACTCCTCAAATAATATAATCCCTGATGGAAAAATCACTAACGCATTTATTGCAAAAAATGCATACGAATGCAATTTAAAGCAGTTTAACCTGAATTGAGGTATTTTGACGTGGTGAAATGTATGATATTCAGATCTTATTCAAATTCGACTGATCATATTTTAATAAATTTCATTGCACTGTAATAAAATATTACTAATTTCAAAAATTATTAATACATCATAAAATCTTCCCCTTCGTTATTTATTTTTTTCACTCATATTTTAAAAATATTAAAATGCTTGATAAAAATATTAAATTCAATATTAGATTGCACTTTATTGCAATAAATATCGTTGCCGATTTTTCGACTAGGAACCAAGCTGATAGTATATCCTTGACTATTGGATTTCGTTTTCTGTGCACTCAGCAAGCGAAATCACTTTTTGAGAAAAGAAATCAACAAGCGTTTCGAAATCGATGTGTTCAAGTAAATATGTGGTCGCGGTTATATCGAGACGCTCAACGACGTGGAGAAACAAAATTAATTCCGGGATCCTTTTGGCGCCCATAGTAGAACCCCGTTGGCCTCGACTTGGCAAGCATTAATTCAAGCATAGCGCTCGAAGTTTGCATTGCTTGTTGTTGATCCACAACTGCTTTGTCGGTTTGCCGTTCATCCGTCGGATGCCCGGCGCTGCAGTGTCAAAACACCGATCACTCTCGGTGAATTCGTATAGCGTTGAGAATTTCATGGTATAATCGCAAAATACCAACTATTGCCTCTCTAAATTTGAATACGTAAGAATTTCTTTGTTCCCAATGAGTGCACGATTCCAGATCAATTCTTCCTGAAACAAAATGTATTTTAAGTTCAAATTATAAATAAATTTATAAACAAATACTTTTTTCAGTAGCTCAGCTGAAAGCTTTGTTTTAAATTATAATTTTAATGATGATGTATGAATGTTTGTTTTATAAATTACGTATTTGTCATCGTTTCGTTTTGCGTTTGTGTTTCAGATCCCTGTCATGTTAATTTGTAAACTCTAGTCGAATGTTTTGAGAAGACCATGAAAGCTCGACGAGAATGTACTTTGGGGTAAGTTTGGAATTCAGTTAGGATTGCGCATGTAATTCACAATTTGAGGACCGTCTCGGCTCGCAACATTTTCTCTGGACAAGTTGTCGAAATGCCGTGTACCGAAATGAGACCAGACAAATTGTATGAGATGTTTTACACGATTTCGATGGTTCGTGATAAATCACAGCGATGACAAGTGCGACCGCGGCAATATCAAGAGCTAGAACTGACAGGAGTACTCGTGACCACTGCTACTAGTTGTATAACTGAAACAATTATAAAATAATTCGAATTAATTAATTGATGTTTAGTTTTCATGTAAAATATTAATCATTTAAACTGAATATTAACTTTTGAACAAAATAAGCTTTCTCTCCAAAAACTTTACTATAATTTCAGATTTCCTAAATAAATTATCACCACTTAAAAGCACAACGGAAAATTTTTCAAATCCATCAAAAGCTTTCAATTAAAACATAAAAAATGCAGATTCCATTTGCAGTTCATGCAAAATGAAAACAAGTAACAACAATTATTTATGAGCAATCAAATATGAATTACCATTTACGAAAAATATATAAATTTTTCAATAACATTTTCAACTTGTTTTTCTTTTGTGTCATAGAGATATGGACAATGTAAGATCATTTCTACCCATGTAGAAATTTACATCTCAATAACATTGAATAACGTTGTGAAATTTGGATCGACATTGGCTACCACACTTCGGGCCAGAGCTGGTAAATCACTGGGATGAAACGCTGTGCCATATCCGCCAGCCAACATTGGTCAACATATAGTTGCCAGTTCAAAACCAATTATTTTTTTACAACATAGTAATGATTTAATCTGCCGAGATGGTTTCCAAGATCAAAACCAATATTGTTCTAACTGCTATGTGAAAGTTACCGGCAGGTATTGACGGTGATCGAAAAAAAAAAATTTTTTTCATTTTGCTATAATTATTTTAGAATATTTAAGAAGTATTAATTATTTTTTGCTAATTAAATTAATTCATATTATTATTCCATATTACTTATTATATTTATATTTTATATGTTTAAAACCGCTGAAAAACGATTTAATTTTCTTGACTATCGGGATTCGATCCTACGTCCTCGGAGTCAGAAGTCTACTACTTTAACCATTGCTCTATCTGCTAATGGAAAAACAATAAATGGAACATACATTCATCTGAATCTACAAATTTTTAGATTACCTGACAAAGTACCAGATCCAACCAATTCAGTATTGTTTCTTTTACTTATTTCAGTTGAATGTACTTTCAGTCTATCCTAGAGAAATTAAATTTCAAAAAATAAGAATAAACCCGATCTAAAAAAATGTTTTAGTTAATTTAAATTTAACAAGAAAAAAATTTCATTCAAAAATGTTATACATTTTACTTGTATGTTTATTGTTTTTAAAGTTCCAAAATAGAATAACATTTTGTAGATTGGGTTGATTAATATATATATTTTTTTTACGTTTTTAGATGATTATTATTTGAAGTATCAAGTTTTTTCATTCAATTAAGATAGCAGTACCTAATACGGTTATAGTGTACCTATTTGTGTTAAGTTTTTTATAAAATTGATTCTTATTTCGGATAATTATTAAATCATTTGAAATGCACGAAAATTAAGTGTTAGATTTCTATTAATTTCAATATAATGTTTTGCACAGCCTCCATTTCAAAATAAATTCAAAATATATTTTAAACAAAATAATAATAAATAGGTACACTATAACCATATTAGTACGTTTTACCTTATTATTGCCTACATTGGTTTAATAAAGTTAGCAAATTTTGCAATTCACTGATTTTCCTATGCATGTACCATGCCTTTCAATGATATGTCTGGGTGTACTTTGGATACCAACGCTGAATTAACATGGCATCCAGGTTTAATCCGACGTTGGCCTTCATATTTATACAACTCTGATTATACAAATCATTCAAAACTGGCCCAATAATGGCTTGCCAACGTTGGCTGCCAACGTTGGAACGACGTAGAATCGATTGTTCTTTTGGCATAACTTTGTAATTTCTACATGGAACACTAGAACAGTGTATACAAAATTATTGGATCAATCTCCGTTCCCCTGACTTTCACTTGCAAAACTTATTTTTATCGGTACACATGTGTTTATGTCCACGAAAGCTAGTTCAGTGCCAAGGTTTGTTCAGATCAGATCTACAAACAGACGCCCACGATTTATTGTGAATAAGTTTTTAGGCTTTTTGACGTTCATAGTGTACACAACTCTGACCGTGAAAAAAAAAAAAACTTCGGGACACAATTAAGATTTTTAAATCTCATTTGACCTTTTCCAGTTTACTACCATTATTTTTATTTTATTTTCGTATGTTTTCATTCAAAGCGACGTAACTCACTAATTTTCATAAATAATACAAGGTTTAAGTGGCTGATGGGTATATTCTTGTAATACCGCAGGGCAGAGCCAAGTTCGATGTCGCAAGACGAAGCGTTAAAAAACAATTTGTGATTAACCACTTTTGCCAAAAGATAAGCGCTGAACTGTCTACAATATTATTATAAAATGAATTCGCAAAAATGCAGGAAACCTTGTAATAAATCCACGTTCATTTCTTCTATAATGAGATCCGTCCGAATATCGAGCAACGCTCTAAATAACTTTCTATAGCATTTCCCATTTCAGGTTGAATCTTCGAAATCAAATTCTTTGTGGAATTCACAACTCCGAGTGGGAGCAATTGAACTTTCGGGATACACAAAATTCAAAATAAAAATGAACGATTTCTGGAGAAACCGCACATTCTCATGCAAAGTATATTTATATGCTTTGGCATTGCGTTTTAATTCGAGGTTTGACTCCGTGTGAGAGACGTTTTATTGCAAATCGGATCTAGAGTTCATCCGTGGAAACATATAATTGGATAAGGCAAGTCACTGGATGTGAAGAAATCTTCAATATACTCCGGGACGATTCATCGTTTGAACAAACAAACGCAAATTCTTCTCTGAATGGGACTTTCTCCAAACATTCAGACGAATCCACTCGAGCTTGAATTATCACCAAATATAATTATGTTCGAACAATAAAAACATCACGGATCTCAAAGTTTTTTGGCGTACGGGCGTTTCAACTCTGATTGCAAACAAAAGACGAGCAACAAAAGCTCAAGTTCTATCTAGGCCTGACTTTCAAAAGGTTACAGCGCACTTTCTTACGCGAGTCTAGCTAAAAACAAGTAACTTACTTTAGTTGCAATTGCTGCTGTGCGGATATACAGAAAGTAATTACGGTTTCTTAATCATAAAGTAGAGTTGGAAGCCGGTGAGGTTTTGTCTCAAGTCAGACTCTGTTGTTCACACACCTTATGACTTATTCATCAAGTTCCGTCGTGTACGCTTGTTACAATTTGTCTAGAATTGAAATCATGCAATTGTTTCACGTAGATGTAAACATTCTCTATGATGACAGTTGAATGTTTAGTAAATGTTTTGAAAGCTGATAATTCAATTTTAAAGTAACTCAATTTACGTTTCACTTCTCGACTCTTCATGGTCACACCAATTATTGATTGAAATTATATCTCTAAGTCAAATTTTATAGAAAAAACAAAAAAGAGAGAAAAAAAACTATAGCCACTTGGAACTAAAATTTTTTCTTAGATTGGACAAGGTGCAGATGATGTGACACGAGATGAAATAACTTTCGGGACAAACTTCTGCTCTATGCACTTTAATTAACTGCACTTGTGCGCCGAATTCTCAGGTCGCGAGAACTAGTGCACGAAACTTGAAGAAAAACGCTTAAGCCCCATGACGGGAGTTTGGCGCTGGCATTTTCTATCGTATTTTTCAAGTGGGATGATTTGCCCATCTGATTGGGTTTTAATCCGACAAGTTTATTATTTGTCATGATTACAAAGACGTACATGCAAGATCCAGGAGAAATTTCAGGTTTTCTTACCGTGGAAGTAACGTTGGGCAAAGCTACAGTCAACATTCGACTATAGTTTCATACGTAGGAGTTGTTTTGCATTGAGAATGAGTATGGCAGCTAGAACGTGACCTGTAATTCAAAAGTAGGGTGGATGTATAAGACAATGTCAGCTTGCAAGCTCGAGGATAAGTTTCAAGACTTAAGCATTAAAGACGATGCGTCAAGACTAATTCAAAAAAGAAAAAGAAAAAGAATAAAAGTAATATCTTAAATATAACAATGGTATCAGTGAAATGAAGAAAAATTGAACAAAAAAGCGATTTTTCAAGCGATGGAAATAATTAAAAGTAAAAAAGGAAACACTTTTTTTTCGCGAAATTGTTTCTTTTGTAAAAATGTAATGAAAACCATCAAAGCGTGGAAAGCATGGTTCGAATGGTCCGGATCCATGTGTCCCATTGTTTTATGTAGTCTTTTTGTAAAATTTTTTCCAGCACATTGCGCCTTTTGTTTAGCTATACTCAATTTCAAAATATGTCGTTCCTATACAAAGTTGTGCCGTTAACATTTACGAGAGCACGTTTTTTTGGCCGCACGTTTTGATAACCAGTTTTAGTATAAAGATATAAAATTTCATGAAATTTCATGGTATTAAATATAATATTTTATAAATACGTTTTTTGATGAGTCATAAGTGAAGTGGAATAAAATGATTTGTATGGAACATTCCTGAGAATTATAAATTACCGGACAACATTTTGAAGACCAGGGTATTTTGCAAGCTTCGAAACAAAGGGCGGGTGTACTCTCGAGCAAATACATCTTTGATGCAGACGCGACATCATTCGCAGGCAGACAGCTGAGTTAAATGTACTGCAGCGATTGACGCGGCAAAAGCGAGACAGCAAAAGTTAGGAAACGTGTCGACTGCGCCACGCTTCGTTTTGTATCCGCTTTTTACGGGCTCAAAATAAACAACATGAGGAAACGAACTTGTTGGCAAATATTTATGCCAGACTGATACGCCAGACAAATAGGTATAACAATTTTTAATAACTTTCAAACATGAAAAATGATAAATGGATTTGGAAACGGATTTATTGTGATAGAAAAAAAAATTGACTCTTTCAAAATTGATTTCTTTTCTCCGCAGTTATTTCTGTTATCAAAAGATAAAAACAAAAAATTTTTCGTTGAAATGATTGGAATATCGACATCACGGCGCAATGTACGTCAAATATTTCAGTCACACAAGAGACTCAGTTTATTATAATATCTCGGAATATTAAATTCCCACTGAAAATGCAAGTGTGCATTTTTGTCAAGCTGTCTGACACGATAAGAATATCACGATGGACGTGAGAATGAAATTTCATGATTCGATACCGTGCAACTTTTTTCTTGTTTGCAAACTTCGCACCGACGTCTATTTACCTTTTTTCCAAAATTGCTCCGTATTGATTTCCTTAAGAAAATAAAACGATTTTGTTTCGAACATTTGCATCCTTCACGTTCATCTAATGCCATATTTGACTGAATTCCAAAACCCGGAATTTCAGTTTCTGTCAGTTCTATCGATTCTGGCAGCGAAACAAAATATGTTTTATTTATAACAAAATGATCAATTTTTGTTTTTTGCTAACAAACGAGTGTGCATTTGTTGTTTTTTAAAATTGTCTCTCGTAAACATCGGAAAGAGGAAAATTGAATAACGTTGTGTAACAGACAAGTTTTCGCGAATTCGCCAACAGAAAAAAATTGCACACACAAAAAATGATACTTTTGAAGCTGACATAACAGAACGACAATCTACTTTCAAGTTTGCCGACAGAAACATGCTTAATTCTGCCAGCCTCATTATTTTTGCATCACAATTTGTGACGTTTTAACATCGACTTGATCGTGAGACAGATTAATTTTACCTTGTAAACTCGCTTGGCACCTTGAATATATGGCTATCGAAAGGAAAACTTTTCTCATTCAACGAAAATCGACTTTTCCCAATGTCCCTGCAATTTGAACAGATAATTAATCATTGAGGCAAGTCCAAAGATAGTTTCAAAGATTGCGAGCTATAGAATAAGTATTTCGCTCTCGAAAGAGGGATAAAAATGTGAACCGCGATCGGTATCCGCCAATTCCGAGCACTTTAAATCTTTCGCTCGCCAGAGACCCTGTTTACAATGAGAAAATTTTCGGTGGCATACTTCATTCGAATAATGACTTTATTGCAGTGGCAAATTCAGTTTGTAAAGTTTGGCTAGATCAAAGAGCTTGTTTGCAAGAATGATAAATTTTGTAATTTACATTATACGACGACAGAGAACACGGCAATTATGCAATTATACAGTTTTCAGCGAGTTGAAATTCAACCGAGCTGCCATGTCGGAGAGAATTGACCTCCGAGGATATATTAATCTGCATTCGTCGCTTATTTTTGATTTGTCGGGCTTATTTTTGTCGCGTGGTTTATTCATGGCAAGCATGTATCGGCACTTTTTTTTTTTACCGAATAGTTCGCAAATATTTTGATTTAGTATCAAGGCTGCGCTTGAAAAAGTGATCTTCAATCAAAATAATTGATTGTCTGAGAAAATTGATTGCCCGTTTTGCAATGGTTATTTCACTTGGTTTAATTTATTATACATCGAATGATTAAATGGGAATCGACATCGTCGCCGAGTAATTCATTATACAAATTCAATAGCGGAAGATCAAAGAGAGCATTAATTTTAATTTCGACGGTGTCAATTAACTTAACAACAGTATTTGCGGCAGTTTTGTTCTTCACTCTTCCTTTTCTTATTTTTTCTTTTTTTTTTAAATCGTTAATGCTTTTTCTCATTACCCATCGAAATTAAATTTTGTAGTTCATTTGAAAAATTGCGCTGGAATCGCGAACTTTCGAAATACAAAGTTATTATTAACCAGTAACCTACATAAACGAAGCCATCTAATGAACATTTCAAAAAGTATTATTTTCCAACAAACCACTTTAGATTTTCCATCGTAATCCGTCGTAAAATACCGAAACAAAAATGGTTTCTTCGAGTAATTGATTACTTAAAATCTATTTATTTTTATCAATTTTCTTACATCGCATTCATCAGTGGAACAATTTTTCACTCGAGAGAAGAATTTAAAAATAGAAAAAGAAATAACGACTTTGCTTTCATCGATCCAACGAAGATAACCGGTGATTTTGCAAGAATCACCTTGTCACGCGTTTAATTGAATCCGATGCGGTGATGTACAAAAAAAAGGTTCACGTACGCGAGTAGTTTGCAAAAGCCTCGGCATTATTTTGGTCGAAACGCTGACATCTGCTCGTAATTTTTCATCTACAAAAACAACGTGCGTGGAGTACTTTTCACTCATCTGGCCTCGTACCAGTGATTTTCTTGAAACTGACGTCGGTGCCGAGGGGAACCACACAGAACAAGGAAATTGAGGATTTTGCAAGATTAATGACCAGCGGCAATTAATTGGCCAAGTCGAGCGAAATTCGTTTCGTGCATATCGGTCAGTCATAACTCGCGCTCTTCATACAAAAATATGTCGCAAATACATCATCTTTTACAAATCCGCTTTTACAAAATAATGATTCAGCTTACAGTGTACACGTTTTTTTTTTTTTTTTTTTTCTAGAACATGTTTTTCTTTTAAAAATATCGGAATTTCTAGTCGGAATATTAACCTTTTTTCAATTTGATTCAAAATGTTATGTAATTGAAAAATGGATTTACAAAATAAACTTTTTTTTTAATTAAACATTTCTTAATTCAGGTTCAGTTTGATATAAGTCTGTTGGAACAGGTGGCCTTTCTTCAGCCGGTGTACGAGGTTCAATCGGTCCAAATCTCTTTTGTATCTCTGTAAGACTTTTTCGGTGCGTCTTAGGGAAAAAAATGACTGTCAATATGGATCCCACCCAGAAGAAAATTGCAAATAAAAACATGGTCTGCGCTATGCCGAGGCTCAAATACATCTCACTGAAATACATCATGGCTAAAAGAGTCGTGAGCCAATTGAAGGCGGCGAAAATCGAAGCAGCCGTTACTTTCATTTCCTCCGGAAAACTGTCGCCCAGCAATGACCAAGATATCGGGCCGATGCCAGCATTGAATGCTGCAAATAGCAACACGATCAGCGTCGGTGGCATCCAGTAGAAATTCTCCTCAAATTCAATATCCTTTTCACGAATGTCGTAATACCACCCTGCAAAAAAAAAAGAAAAACATTTTTTATCTGAATATATCGGGGCTAAAAAAGTGATCTCCAATAAATAAGACTCTCAACGCTGACAGTATCGTTTCACTTGAAAAGATAATTAAATTATTTCTAACCATCATCACTGTAAAAATTGGCCATTAAGACACACAAAACACTGTCTTAAATTGATTAAAATGTCCATACTTAAGACACTCAGCGTTTCCAATTAAGACACCAATGACTTAATTCAATGTGTTATTTATGGAGTCTTTCAAAAACGTCTTAAAAATGACTACAAAAAGTGTCTTAATTTAAGACACTTGTTTTTACAGTGATGTGATTTTTTCAAATTACAAATAACTATAAATAATTGTTGGATATATAATTAAAATTAAAACAAGGGAGAGTGAGTGAAGCGGAAGAACTAATGATGTTAATTCAAGTTTGGAAATGAGGGAACAGTAGCTTACCGAGGAGTATCAAAAACAGTCCCATCATTATGGAAGACACTGTTACCAATATCCGTCGCCCGACGATATCGACTAAAGTAGTTGCAAGGATACAGGAAACAATCTGAACTGCTCCTACAACAACGGTCTGCTGGCTTCCGCTCATGTCTCCGGAACCTCCCACATTGAAAACCGTCAGAGCATTCGGGATTATGACGTTAATTCCGCTCAACTGTTGCGTAATCATGACGCAAAGGCAGACGAAAAGTGATCGCAAAACTTGGCCATTTGTCAGCAGCTTGGACAGTTTCTGCAACGACGTTTAATTTCATTAAAACCTTTTCGTCGTGTTTACAAAGCAAATAATGCATTTATGAATTTATAAACTCATCGTTCATAGACTATGACTTGGGAGAAAAAAAGTCACTTGTTTTGCTTGATGAACTTACCCGTGGCGATGACTTAACAGAGACGTACTTTTGTAGATCTTTTATCTCTTCAGCCAGATGATTTTCACCTTTGAACCATCGCAGGGACTGATAAGCAGTGCACTCATCAGATTTGCTCAGAAGACGGATTGGACTTTCTGGTACGAAAACAACCATGGAGATGGCGATGCTGGGCAACCCACACATCAAACTGTAACGAAAAATGGCCTCTTCCTCTTCAGTGACGTGCGCAACCAGAAATGCGTAAAGCACTCCGCAATTCACAAGCAAATGATGAAAAGTCAAAAGCCGGCCCCGAATATCTTTGTCCGCGATTTCCGATACATAAAGCGGCGTTATCACACTGTGCGCGGCTCCGCAAATTCCCAGGATTACTCGACCTATTATCAGCCAGATCATCTAAAGAATATTTTGCATTGTTCCTGTTTATTAATGTTTTTCGAACTTGATTAATTTTATAACAATTCCACAATCTCTTGTTATTAATTCTGAACTATTTAGAATTTATTATTTAAGATATTTTATTGCTTCAAGTTCTGATATTTGTTTCGAACAATCAAATTAGAAGTATCTGGACCAATGAATGTAAATTCCTACTCGATGATTATATTGCCAAGAGTTTAGATATTGTCAGTATATCATTTTTAGTAGGGTACATTTATAGGTTTATAAAACGTGAATTCGTCAATAAAATTTGAATTTGATGTTCGTTTCACTCCCTTTGAAACAACATTAATTTTGGGAATCAAATTTTTTTTTATATGGTAACTTGCTTTTTGTTCAGCCATGCATATGAATGCCCATCCAATGACGAAGAACGGAATGGTGATATACATCGTTGTAATATGACTCAGGATTTTGAGGGCGAAAGGGATAAAAAGTGATCCGCATGTCGCGCCAATGTAGAATCCGCCTCCCATGAGATTGATTTCTGCCAGGGTGCTGTTCACCATCGTGTTTTTCAAGATCCCACTTGCGCTTGAATGCCATCCGATCGCAGATCCCAGCGCGAAGCCGCCAAGAGATGCTGAAACAAAAAAAAAATGTCACTGATATCAGTTCTGACTCATCAGCAGTTTCACTCGAGACGAAAATAATATTTTTGTCACTCGTGTACGTTTAGAAAAATAATATCGCTACTTCTCCTCTATTAATACCTTGTTTTCACACTTTGACATCCATCCGAATTCGAAGCGACAAAAATAGAGATCTATTACTCGAATAATATTTTACTTAGGTCAGGTTATATTTTTACCTCTCTCATTCGTGTTTGCGTTGTAAATAAACTTATTTGTTGATTTGCGAAAAATTTGCGTGACAAATTGCTTTTTTTCCGCAATGTCACAATAGTTATTATTTTTCACAACTTCCAAGGTTTCCCTCTCAGACGTAACAATTTTAATTTTAATAATTTCCTCTCCCTTTTTGTTTTTTTTTTTTATTAAACTTTTGACACGTTTTTTTTCTTTGCATCTGCTCATTACAGCTCTTTTATTTGAGCACGAAATTGAGCCGAGTTTCAATTTTTATTGCAAATGTAGAACGATGAAAATTGACCCAAATAGATAATTCAATGCGAGAGCCTTTTTTAATCTTTACACTTTTTATTGACACATCTCGTATTGCTTTAGTAGCGCCTTTGAAATTCGATTTCATGCAGCCTGCATTAAAGCAAACATTGAATCAAAAAAAAAAGTTCTATTACATTTTATTGCAAAGTTGAATGAAAAAGCTTTTTATTCAAACTTCAATTGAGTCGAGAAAAGTTTGTAAAGTTCATAATGTAGTGTGGCGTGGTTAACGTTGCAAGGGCGAGACGCACTTTTACTTGAGCCAAAAAATGTTTTTATTTGATAATTACTTGTGATAATAATAATAACGCCGCGGTAACATCAACTTTGAAAGGAAAACCGAACGTCTTAAAAAAATTGCACTTTAAGGATTGAAGATTACTCGACGTTTAATCAACCCGAACATTTACCAAGCACGAGATGTAATTAAAAAACGAATTGCAAGCTAAAAAAGAATTATTGATTGGTTATAAAAAGGAGGATAACAAAAAATCATATCTTGCCGGGAGAGAGAAAAAAAAACGTCTTATTGTGGTTGTAAGCTAACAAATTGGTTTGGTCTGAACCGCTTTCGGGGGCATTAATAATTGGATCAACTTCTTATCGCTTTCGCTCAATTTAACGTACCGACAAAGGCACCGACGTGTTGGTTTAACCTCTTACACCGCGAAGAGTGGCCGACATTGATCGGGCTGTCCATCGAGGTCATTTTCTCGGCAATTTTTTCGGCGTCAGTCGGTCCCAGTTCTGACGGCCTGATTTCCAGCGATTCAATCGCATGACTGTTTGCGAAACCTCTGGCCCGAACTTGGCTCCTGTCAAACAAAACCAATTTAACGACCGCGCGCTCATTTGTCCTGCGATTTAACCGTCAATTTTATCGTGCCGATATAATTCACCTTCGCGAGTCGTTACGCGATTACGTCACTAATTGTTTTGTTCGCGAAATAAAATTTTTCATTCGAAACATAAATTATTCTGCAATCAAATTTTTTTACCCAATGAAACAAAACAGAAAATGTGAAATGCAAAAATTGTTTTCGTTACGTTTGTGCAAATTATGAATTTCGATTCGTCCGAATGTGAATTTTATTCAAACGATATTCATTTTGATGCAATTTAGTCTAATGTTGAATATACATGCTCGTCTTTTCTTGGAAAATTTTGGTTTCAGAAACCATAATATATTTTTAAATTGTAGAAAAGCAAGGTAACAGTTCAGGAAATGCGAATCTCATATTTTTACAAGTGCTTACATAGGAAGAATATGCGGTTTATATTTCCTTCAGGATATAACATTGTTTAAGAAAATACAACATGTAAGTTGAATTCAAAAAGTAACAACAAAACGGAAACAAATACATAAAAACATAAAAAATAGATACGCGGTCAATTTTTTTACTGTTTTTTTATTAATTGTCCTTTTAATCGTTTCATCGCGGATTAATTTCATTTCTCATCTCTAGAAAGGTATCCTTTTCATTTCCCATTTCAGATTCTCTGTGACAAATATAATTGCCAAAAAATTATAGCTCTTTCAAAATAATATCTGATTATCGATTTTGGTTTCGTTTTAAAAACCATAGTTCCACGAAAAAATGTAATTTTAATTTTTCAAAAAAGAAAGACACGGCACATTATTTTCTTGATTATGAATGAGTCCTGCGAATCGTGCATATGCTGTGTGGAAAAGTATAATTGAAATTTAGCGTGCTGGGCGCTGCAACCTTGTACGATTGTAGGATAACACAGAGTTGATTGCGCGCGTTAAATAAATAAGTGCTATAATTGTTGAAACATGAATTATACCAGAAAAGATTGTTTATCGTAATTTATAATTCGTTATGTTATGCGTGTTATACTTTTGTTTCGATAAAAAATTCTATGCTTTATTGCACGTTTCATTTTTCTTTCTATAGACAAATAAAAGCTTACACAATATATACTCGCCGATACAGTTGTATGATTGCATTTTCCTGTTCTTTAATCAATCAAAGCCAACGAAATTTATTTAATTTACAAAAGCTCGTTTTTAATTGCCAAAATTTTCAATTCTTTCCATTTTCATAACAGTTCGCTTTTTTTATATTGTTTTTCATTTTGCCATTGAACAAAAACAAAAATTTGATAACCCGTTATGATCAAATTCTTGTCATATATCAATAATTTTGCCGCATTCAATTTTCTCGTCTCGCTTCAGCGAAGCAGTTGTGAAATATTTTCGATACACAATGCGCCTGATCAAATATTGATTCCCGGGTAGGATTCACATCAGGTATGTAATTAGAGCTTCAAGGTTTTCGGTTAATTCTTCTCAAGAGTTTTCGAATCAAATGTGATTGTACTGAGAAAAAGAAATCATTCCCAGTTACACGTACAAGTTGTGAAAAATGTTCCATTTAATTTGCATGCACTTTGCAACATTACATCGAACGACTGCAATTTGGCGGCATAATAATTGCGTTGATCCATCACTGGAACATACACTGAGACCATTTTTTGTTGTTTCTCATTTTTCTGACTGTTCATTTTTTTGCAAGTATGCGCAGATGAGTATAATTTTCTCGCTCGCGGTAGAAAAAAAATAATAAATAAAAGAAATAGCACCTTCGTGGAAGAAATTGCAAGAAACGATGTCAGAAATGCAAAAAAGATACCGACCTCGAGTGAAAATCCGCCTTATTGATGAAGAGTCGCACGTGTCGAAATGAGTACGGAAAAAAAAATCAGACAATGAACGTAGACAGTTGAGTAATTTTGTTTGTTTGTTTGTTTTTTTTTTTTTCTAATCCCTGTTCCAGTTAGAAAATCAAGTGAATCTTATTTTCTATCCGGTTGTGTTCCCGCTGTAATGAAAATTGTCAGTCTGGCATTGAACAAGAAAAACAAACAACCATTTGATACAGCGTAATCAGAAAATTTTTAATTAAAGAAAATTGACGTTTAAAAAAATGTGTCTGACAAAAAAAAGTTTGGAAAACGTTTGTCTGGCGCAGAGAGAAAAGAGAGGTTCTAAAAGCCGTAGAGTGTTCTGGGCAGGATTGACTTGTGTCTGCAGAATAAATGAAATTTAAAACCGGTTGTTACAGTGGTGGTAAGCTTCCAGTGTAAACAGTGTACTTTGATTCTTTTCGATGGCAAAAGTAGCTGATAGCGAATGCAAAAAAGCGCCACTATTCCATTTGCTTTTCGACACGGTTGCAGAAAGCTTTAAGGTGAAATGTCAGTCGATTTGGAAGTCAGCGACGGGCTGACTTCTCCTACAGATGGCGCGCGACACGGAACGACTGCCGGCGAAATCGGCAGTTGAATTCCGCGGCGCCACCTGCCTACGCG
>JAAMPD010001799.1:0-20281 GCA_025266255.1 Trissolcus basalis | reverse complement strand
ACAAAAACCAAATTTTGCGATTCGCGAAGTTTACCTTTTTTTGCTATATCAACAATCCTAGAGACGAGATTGTTATCATTGTTATCAGCTGTACTGGTTGAAATAGAAAAGTTCCAATGAGAAGACGAATCTTCAAATGTTGTACTTCCCGACGAAATATATTTTCCGGTACACCAACATTCACCTTTTGAAACTCCTGCAAAATACAGATATGCATTTTAAAACGATTATTCGGTAAAATATTTTCTTTAACATATCTCATATCTTTAACTATGGTCCTCGGCAATGTTTACCTTCTTCACCAATTAAGGGCAGATTGTTGAACACATCAGCCATAAAATTGGCTTCACGCAACAAAAGTTGAAAATTGTCACGTTTTTTCATCTCAAGATAACGTCTATAGCTATGAAATTCACGAGCTTGTAACGCAGCGGCGTTGTATAACGGCCATCAAGTTGAGATGCCAAAATTGCACACTCAATTGCGTTGTCAGTGTTGACAAAACGGTCAAAGTTGTCATTGAAAACATTCACAAGCGAATCAACCATGTACATATTTGCAATGTTTAGCAACTCCATTGACAAATCTTTAGGGCGTATCTTTTTTTCTGGCGAGTACAGGTATCTCAAAAAAATGAGAAAAATTTTTTCGTCAACTTCCTCAATAGTAAGTTTGTTTGTTTGGCTTTCAACCATGTTGGTCTCAAAAATTTTTTTGAATACTGGGCTCCTGAATCCCAACATTAATTTGTGGCACTTTATAACCAAATTTCCGATGATTATTTCAACATCTGGAGGTAATGCAAAAAGTTCCCAGGGCTCTTTTTCATCCATCATATCTGAAAAATTTGAGAACATGTTAATAAACATTCAATATTGAATTCAGTTAAAAGTACAAACTAATCTTCATAATAATTTTTTTTATTAACTTTTTAATATTTTTTAGGAAAAAAACATAACCTCTCATGCATTGTCAACAAGTTTTTTTTATTTATACATATTAATTATGTTTAATCACTTTTTGAATAAAATCAAATGTAATATTTTTAATGAAATAATGTCTGAGTGCAAAATTTAAAAACAAAATAACCTCCAAAATTCAAGTTTTTAAAAGAATAAGATTTCGTAATAAATTAAGAAAATATGCATAAAAAACAAAGAACAGGTTCATACCAGATTAGATGCTGTACTTTGATGAAAAATATCTTTATTGATTGTCTTGATATGATTCGATCGTCGGGAAAAAGTTTTAGAAACAAATTCTCTTTGTCTGCAAAAACTATACACAAAGAACAAAGGTAAAAAGGACGCCTGCGTGCGATATGAGAGATCAAAATAAAGCTCGATAGATCGATAAAAAACCTGTACACATATAGAGGTCACACACAAAAAGTCGATGGCAAAGTTCGTATTTCAAATTCGGCGGGAAAAATGAAATGATTATTATTAAGTATTCAATTTTTGAGAAAAGTAAATGGAAATAACTACATTAAAAGAAATAGTTGCAACATTGTATCTCTTCTTTTTATGTACTGTTTGATCTTTTAAGAACAGCAAAAGTTGAACTCAATTTGTCGTCAATACGATGTCAAGGACAAAAAAATGACTGCAATTTGTTAACAAAAAAGTTCGTCAAGTGGAGCCCTTAAAATTTTTTACGAAGCAATATTGTATAAACTCATCTTGATTTCAGCAACAAAAAAATATAATGCCACGGTCGGTTTGCAGAGCGCTCATCCTTGTGACGTATTTATACATGGAGAAAGTTTCGAATACGTCAGACAAGCGCGCGCTTTACTTCCTGCGGATACGCGAGACAAACTTCTTTGGTCAAGATAATCTTATTCATTGTCTTTTTTTCATTCACAATACCGATCCAGTTTCTCGCGTTTCTCCTTTGACACAGAGTGTCGGGCTCTAAAAATTTCACCTTTTTTGGGTAAACGAAAAAAACAATTGTTCTGCTTGCCAAAAATTGTGTTTTTAATCTCAGCATTATTTGCATTTTCTGTTCATAATAATTATTTGCCATTCTCAAACAACGATTTAGAGATGAAAAAACAAACAGAAAAATAAGAAAGTTTTATTTCCTGTGAGATAATATTCATTAGGAATATCAATTCTGTGGCTATGAAAAAAACCAGTTAAGTTTATATGTAAATTCTATACCACTTAACTGGTTATTCCTCACAGTCACAGAATTAGTCTAACATTAGTTTTGTTATGATTTTTCAATTTTTTTTTGTTTTGGTCGCGTTAGAGTGAAGAATTAAAATATATAGCTTAGTAATATCGTTTCTTGCATGCGGAGAGTTGCACAACAGGGATTTCCACGGTGTTGTAACTTGGGGATTTTCAGACTCCTGTATCTTACTGTCTGCTTGACCCGATTTATTCGAGTTCGAAGAACTGCTCGAAGAACTGCGTCATTTACTGGTGCGTGCAAAATGTTGTCACGGAAAGGTTGTCATGTATGAAAATTCTTACTATATGACGAAAAATGAACATTTTTACAGAAGCATTTTTTATTTTAAAAGATGTTTTAAAAAAGTGAATTTTTGGGGAACTAATAAAGTAACAAAGATTGTAGAAACAAATTGAGAAATGAAAACAAATTTTTTTATTCGAAATGACAAATTTTGAAATTTTTTGATTATTACATAACTCTGACGGCTGGATGGCAAATCGCAGTATCCTCTGCCGTGTCAATAACGTGATAAGGTTCATAATTTCTTCTTAAAAGAAAGTAACGGAAGACACTGCTTTCACTTTCATTGAAGACTCCGGCTCTAGAATTACATGTGTAAACACAAAGCCAGTTTCAGCTTGAAAGTAACCTACCGTAATAACTCATCAGGTTGTATGATTTTTGAATGAACATTTTTTTTTTCCTGTCAATTTATTTATGTTTTGTGCCAAAAATTTAATGCATTCAAAAGTCAAAAGAAAATTGTAATAAACAGAAATTTTTTTTATTTAATGAAAATAGTAAATAATTGGACTTGTACAAAAGAGAATAAAATTTAAAATGCAAAAAAAAATTAAATTTTTGAACATGTTCACCAATGTCAAAAAATATTAAATAATAAAGAATTTGTTCGATTTTTTTTATTCATACACTTGATATAACAATTATTACCTATTATTAAAAAGAAAAAATTACAATGTTTCAAATAGCTATAACTTTGTCAATTTTTATTGCAAAAAAATGTTTTTCAATTGAAACTCAAGACGTCAGCTTTTCATTAAAAAAAACTTTCATAAAAAAATACTAAATTCACAATGGATGACAGTTTGCAAAACAAAAACATTTTCGTTATCATATGAACATTATAAATAATAACCCTCAGTACATCAGGGTTGAAATATTATGTTGAAAAACATAATATTTTAATATTTCATAATATTTCGTTTGTTACTAAAAATGTAAATAATGAAAAACGGAAAATTGCGTTCCTGTGTTGAAGTTTTTGATAAAAATAGTTAAGACCAGTACAACATATAAAATAAGCTAATAAAAAAATTAATTTAAGAATGATAACGTTCTTTTATATGAATTGTTCCATGACCTTACATTACTTATGAGTACTCAAATGATGATATTAAGATTTTAAATAAGTTTTTAGTTCGTGCATTGCTGAATATAAAATCAAAAATAGTACACATATATATACAAATATTTTTAATAATCTTTGAATATGTTCAATCTATATATTTGTTTGGAACTTTAGCTCTACTGATCTTCGCTGTTGTCGTGGTTTATAAGTTTTCCTATCCTTTGATAACCAATATTAAAAAAATGTTTAGCTATACGTAAATTCCAACTCTAAATTCTGTCTGTTAGAATGATAATTTTTTATAATTCCATTTCTCTCAAATCTAGTATACTTCTCAAAGTCGGTACTTTTTCTATCACTAGGTGTTTACGCGTTTACCAACGGTTGGAATAAACATTATTGCTAACTTTCATGTACATCCAGTAGTAGTTGTTTGTTTGTTTGTTTTTGCATATACTAGACTAAAGTAATTTGCAATGTTTTATCAGATTTTCAGTGTCATTCATCATCAATTTGACGGTCAAAAATAACTTTTATATTTCTTGATACTGTTTCCGATTTGTTGACAGTGATTCTATATTTTTTTCTCTGCAAAATTTTACAATAATACAATTGAATTATATTGAAGATAATATGTTATACACTCATAATTATGAGTTAATCTCGCTAATATTAAATCTCAGTTTCCATGAATGTTGATAATATTCGGGCAATATCAATGTTAGGAAAATAATTTTTTTAAACATTCATTGCTGTTTCTATTTTTGTATTTTATAACATTTGAATTGTATAATTCAAAGGTTGTCGCCGATTATTTCTATTTTTTCAATGTTACCGGTCGGGTCGGCAAAGTAGAATTGCCGTCGATAGCTTGTCATCCCATGATTGTTACCATAAGAAGCTATCAACACTGTAATTGTTGGGTTAGTTTGTCGAATACACGTCAGGACACGTAACAGTAAACTATAATGTTACTGTATATTCAAACGTTTAACTCTGACCTCCACAAATTTTTGTGATTCTTTTTTTAATTATATTATTTTTCATTCTAGGCACCAAATATTTTTCCTGAAGATAATTTTAACAATAAACTAAATTATTAATTTGATAATTTTTTGTTTTTCAATGTTCCATAAATAATAACTATCTAAGCGAGAATTATAAATATCAAATATTTATGATTCTCGATAACAGAATGCATGGGAATTGACAATATTCAAACTTCAACTTTGGCGGGAAAAATGAAATTTTATTTTTACTCAAATTCAAGTAAGCATTAAATTTTAATTTCAATAATTTGAAACAAATATTTTAAAACAAAAATGAAAATTTTATTTTTTTCAAAATAACAATGTTTTGTAATAAATGAAAAAATATATACAGAAACAACAAAGGACATATACATACCAGATCAGATTTTGCAGCCTGATGACAAATATTTGTGTTGATCATCTCTTGATATAATTTGATTGTTGGGAGAAAATTTTTGAAACACATTTTCCTTGTTTGTAAAAGCTACAAAAAAGCATAAAAGACGCTGCTATTCAATATGAAAGATTAAATTGATGTCAAATTTAATGGTAAAGTTAAAATTTTAAAGTTGGCGGTAAAATTAAGATTTCAAGGTGAATTTTATTTAAAAAAAATCATACTAAATGATTTTTTAAACCAATATTTACAAATATTTCAAAAAAAATTTTCACAATAATAACACGATTACATAAATTACTATTTATTCTATTTATATTATAATAGTAGATATGAGTTTTGACGTGAGAATAATGACGCATTTCGGCTGACTGAACTTCTCGAAAGATAACGTCATGGATCGAACTTCACATATTGGCAGTAATTAGGAATGTTGATATTTTCAATAGGTGTACAAATTTAGATCAACTTTACAATTGCAAAACAAAAATCATAATAGAATAAATAACATATATAAAACAATTCACAATAATTTATATAAATTTTATTTATGCAAAATTATTTATACAAACATTTAAGTGGTATAAAAAGTTTACAGTTTTGTAAGTTAAAGATAATTTTTTACAAAATTAATATTTCATAGAAATGAAATCCGTTGATCGCCTATTTCGTCATTTTCTGATTGCTCAACAAAATCTTTCAAACCGACTTATGTATATAAATGAAACAAAGAACCCAACCAAATTAATTAATTTTTAACGATTCTCTATGCCTTTCTTTTCGTTTTCACAAGATGAATGCCACAGTAACGATGCCGGTCAATTTAGCAATGTTTTTTTTGTTTCAGAGTGTATGTATAATCACGAATCAAGGGCACTTGAAATGGTTTCGTTAATTCCGTATCTTAACAAATATAATTGAAAGTGGAACAATTCTCCCCCAATTTTAAATTCATCAATTATTCTTCTAGAAAAATAAATGCCCATAAAAAAAATTTCCTCCACTAATAAATTCTTCCCCTTGAAAAAAAAAATCGCAAGAAATAAGATTTCCAAGGTTTACACCACATGCTATCCGTGCAACTAGAATTTTTATCAGGGTTGATTTACTCGCGAGTTAAAGTCAAGAGCACAGACGAAAAGAAAAGCACATGAATGTGCATTAGTTTGCATATCAACCGCGGTGTTTCTCTTTCCACAATCTTTACGATATTTCATTCAGATTGAAATTTCAAGTGATGGATGATACAACTTATGTTACTCTCACTAATTTTTACAATTTTTACTATAATTCGAATAAGAACAGTGTAAATGTCAACAAATGTTTCAACGTTTAAAAATTACATTAAAAAATTACAAAATTAAAAGAAAATTTTGTATATTATATAATCATATTCAAAACAAAAAAAAAAGAAGCCAAAGAGCATTATTTTATAAAACAATTTTATTGTCAAAAAAATCATATTTTCAATTGTTTTAACTTTTTGCAATTCAAATAATTGAGTCGCACAAAACAATTTTCTAGCACTTAAGTGTTTGACTGTAATTACAAAAACTTTTTGTCCCAACAAAAATGAACGATTTCATCTGTACTCCGACATTTGAATCATGATAAGAGGTACATTCTGAAGTTGAGAGGAAAAAAACATAAACAGCTAAACCTGCTGCGCACGGACAAGAAAATTAGCTGAAATTAGAATTTCCATTTCATTAATTCCGTGGGATGTATTTGCTAAGTAAGGAGATCGGGTTTAAGATCTCGGCTTGTTCGTAATGTTCACAACAGATGGTCAGGTTTTGCCATGAGTTTTATGTTGGCGAATCGTTAGCGAGACCCAACGTTCGTTCACCTGGAACCTTGAAGATTTGTATGGAAGTCTCCAGATGAAAGCGCGTAGTCGCAACTCACTACTCCGTTCCAGAAAAAGGGAATTGTACAGGAAGACAAAAAGGACTCCGCGAAGAAACCTGAAAAAAAATTACACACTTTTTCTCCCCCTCACCTTTCTTATTAATAGTAGAAGGTCCAATTCGGTTGTTCGGATTCAATTCGCCTGGTACTGTGTACGTTACCAAGATTCAATTAAAAAGTTTCGAAAATGAAGTCGTAGATTGTTCTCGTTATTGTGTTTTACTTGAAAGTTATTGGAGTAAAAAGTGTTGTAGCTGACCTAACTATGAAAATAATATTCGAAGGCGAGGTCTAGGCTAACGTTTTATTCCATTCTAGAAGGTCCTTCTTCGACTGATATACATATTATTGGATTCAAACATATCGGCATTCTCCGTGTTTTTCTTTACCTGTTCAAAAATCAAATTCAAACAACCTTCACAGACAACTTCATACAACAAAAGAAAAATATTCGAAATTTAATTATGATGGCATTTGTAAGTTACTCAATAATTAGAAATTTAAAGCCAAAAAATTAACAAATCAAATGTTCAAAATCACACTAATGATTTCATTAACAAAAGTTTCTGAAGCTATGAAATATTTTTCAAATAAGAAAATTTTTAATTTTTAGGTGTATAACTTTGCAAAATAATTTCGTAAAATAGTTATTTAGTTTTTGTAATTTTCAATTTTAAATCTAATAATACAATCTACTTTTTATAATAATTCCAAATAAAATATCTCGAATTCAACTTTGTGGAATTTCTCCCATACTTTGTCAAATTATTTATAACGAATCAAAGTACACATGATTCAATTTGAAAGAAATTTTTACTTTTTAGAAAAAAAGTGTACTCAACCAGCGAATTTTCATATATATTAAAATCATTTATGAAATAATTAACATAATACAATTTTATAATTTTATAATTATAATTTTCTCTTAAATAAATGCTATTGAAAGATACCTCAGAAAAACAATTTTCAACTGTACCATATGTGTCACCATGATGATCCTACACGATTTGAACACGCAGTTGAATTCGTATCCTATATGAAGGTAATTTTTTATATCACGAACGCTCGATCTCAAAATTTGATTGATTTATTAATTATTCAAACAATCGCATTTCAATTCGCAAGTTTTAATTACCGATGTTCGTAACAAAATTACATTATTGAATTTAAAATGTCACAATTGGCAAAAAAAGTTTGCATTTCTTTGTCTCGAAATTGTGTTAACTTGCGTAATAACGGTCAAAGTAAATTTTTTCAATTTATCACAAATGTTTAATTACAAAAATTCGCAAATTCCCAATTGATAATCTTAA
Source organism: Trissolcus basalis (assembly GCA_025266255.1). Taxonomy (NCBI): domain Eukaryota; kingdom Metazoa; phylum Arthropoda; class Insecta; order Hymenoptera; family Scelionidae; genus Trissolcus; species Trissolcus basalis. The sequence continues at coordinate 12,073 of JAAMPD010001799.1, read as the reverse complement.
CTGAAAGAAACTCAAAATGATAAATAACACATTAATTCGATACCGTTAAATTAACAACAAAAACGAGTTGTAAGCAATTTGTCAAACAGGGTGAAAAATAACGAAACTGATCATGGTAAAAAAGGTTGATTTATTTGTATCGGTGTTGCGAACAACATGTTATGATTAAAAACAATCTTGCAGTCTATTTGAAAAAAAAACTACTGCGCGTTATTTTTTTTTATTCAATTTCTTTTTTTCTCGCCGACAAACTTGGAGACTATCTCTCTCGAAACTTCTCCAGCGGACGAGCGTCAGACCAGGCTATTCAACGTACCAAAGGAAGTTTATCGACATGTCAAGTTTCGCTACAATGACCAAAAAAAAAGCGGACGTTTCAAAACCACAAAAAAAACTCACAAAAAATTTCATAAAAAATTTGTCAAAAAAATTACTCCAAAAACTTAAATCAAAATTGGAATCGATGATTGTTGAAACTGATGATGGGGCGTGATTTGTGCAGGTCAAGTTGGTTTAGTAGTAGGCGAGGGGTGCGGCGTGTTGGACGAGACCGTGTCCGTAGCTGGAGATGGTCTTTTCAGAGATGACTGGGGCAGCGACGTAGGCCGGAGCAGCGTGGACGATTGGGGCAGCGTGGACAAGTGGGGCAGCGTGAACCAGAGGAGCGGAAGCGTGCACGACAGCGTTTCCGTGGTGTTCAATGGTTTTTTCCTGGACGATGGTAGCTGGCGCGGCATAAGCGATTGGGGCAGCGTGCACCACTGGGGCTGTGTGAACAACTGGGGCCACCAAAGGAGCGCTCGCGTGCACCACACTGTTTCCGTGCTGCTCGATTGTCTTCTCTTCCACTATCTCACTTGCCAAAAGTGCGCCGGGCTTGGCAGCTGCCAACGCAACGCAGGCGAACAAAAACACCTGCATTTCATAGAACAACGAATCATTAGACGATAAATTCTAACTGAGAACTTTGACAAATTAATTGATAATTTTTTAAATGATCATTTTTGAAATATTTTTATTTCTTAAATTATTGAATTTTGTTGTGATTTTTATTATTGAAGATATTTTAGTTTTTTAATTTTACGAAATTTGTTTTAAAAGATTGAAATCAAGTTGTCAAATTAGTTTGAACGTTTTCACAATTGTTTTTGTCAGGAGAACAGTTTAGAAAAAAGCTGATAACCTAGTTATAATTTTAACGATTTTTGCCTTGAAAGTAAAACAAAAGTTCTAATTTTTTTCTTCAGATGTAAATGTCAAAAGAAAAAAATCTCTCGAAACTACAAACAATTTTTAAGATCAGTTTTTATACATTTTTTGTAATTTGTATATTTTATATACTTATTTATTAAAAATAATCTTTAAAACTAATTAAAAGTATAAAATGTAGAATAATATAGATACATTAAAACTCATTGAAAGTAATGATTTGTTTAAAATTTTGGACCAAGCAAAACGTGACTTACCAACTTGAACATGTTGATAGGTTTAGTTTTAGGATGTTTGGTACAGGTTGAAAAGCTCAGACTGATCTACTCTATGGGAATACTCGGGAGTTTATATAGTAAGGCGTAGCGGAGTGTTTGGGGGACCTTCGGTCACTTATGAATACACGCGAATGCACGGCCAATCGTGTTACCTTTTCTTGATACTATTTTCTAATTGATCCTCGAAACGTATGCATTGACAATATTTTCGGGGCCCCGTCACAAGCTGACGTAACAGGCGGAGAGAGAGAAAAAAAAGAATTGTATAATCTCCGACAGCCCACGTTCGTTAATCTGAACGTCGCTCGTTTATCTCTCGCATAATGGTACCTTTCATCATTTTTCATTGACTATTTTATGAGATTCACTTATCTTTTGTAATGTCATGGTGAAACCCTGAACAATAAGCCTTTGCGTATCAATCAATTGTGTATTTCTTTATTGTTATTTTTATTATTATTTCGAATTTATTATTAAATACAATTTTTTTTTCAAATTTCTTTAGAGTAAGTAAAAGAATGAAAATATGTTTAGTAAATGAATGGGAATTGATTGGACACCTTTTTTGCAACTTCCGTTCTTTTTTCAATGCATAGAAAAAAAAGAAGAGGGAAAACTTATTGTTGATTTTTCATGTTTTCAACCATGAGCGTGTGGCATTGTGTGACGACCAAAATAAATGGATTGAACAGAGCACGTGTAAATATGAAGCGGTACGAATACATCCTTGAAAATGTATGGTCCGGGAAAACAGCAAGGCTACATTTTTTCCTTCCATGATATTCGATTCGCAATTTTTATGAATTCTTTATTAAATTTGTTCCGGTTGAAAGTGTCGTGGCAATTCAAAAAGAACATCGACCTCAACGTGCGACGGCTGGAGAAATGATTATACTCGACGTATGATGTCCATTTTCATGGTTTCAGCCATGAGATTGATAATAAGAAAAGTTTTTCGGTATCTTAAAAAATAGATCGGTTTGAGAAATGACATTCAAATTAGAAATCAAGAAAATGTACAAAAATTAAACATTTGTTTTACTGATTTTTATAAATTTATATATATTTTTTTAATTTTAAATGAAATATAATTTTATTCATCGAAGTGTCAATGTCTAAATTACGAAATTTCAAACGTTTTTTTGTTTTAATGTTAATTCATAATTTTGAATTTCATAAATTGCATTTTGCAATCATACGAAAATCAAAGATATACATTTTTTCAATGCCGTTTATTTGGTAGAGAATAAATTACAACATTTCTAATAACTCTCTCATGATTTCTCAGATTTACTTGAATACACTTTTTTTTCGAAGAAATTATTATCTAACAACAAAATATTTTGTAAAAATGAACAAATTATTTACTTAAAAATTAAATATTTTCCGAGTATATACAATGTTTGAAATATTCAAACGGAAATTTATTTTTCAATCAAAAACCAAAAAAAAAGCTTAATCAACAGGTTAAAAATGTAATCATACTAATTATAAATTCAAAATGTCTGAACATTTTAAACATATAAAATAATTTTTTCTTATAATAATTGAAATTTAATTATGATAATAAATTAAATATCCATTCAAAACTAATGGTATCTCATTTAGAAATTCACTTTAGTTAATTATTACCAGTTTCGAACGCACGCAATGTATTGTCAGATCTGTCCGCTACCTAATACTTGCCTTGACCTATGCTAACTTCAACCTTATTCAGGGTTCTCCCGTGTTCCGTTCCTTCCAATGATCGAACTTGAATTTTTTTTTCCAGTACAATAAGTGACAAAGAAATTTGTAGTCGGAGGTTTCCTCCTTTATATTCACATCGGATTTCAACTCATACATTTTTTATACAAAAATAGAAAAATTCACAACTAACAAATTCAGCATTGAAAATAAAAGGATAAAAAAATGTCAGGAGTTTCCAAATGAATCTCCAAACAAACTTATCGACGTAATTATGAATCTAATAATACGAGACTAATAGACTATCTCTAATAAGCTGAGATATTTAATCTAGAAATTGAACAAAAAATATATAGATATACAAGACATAAATTTTTATTATAAGTTATTGAGATCAAATATTTCGAATTCGAGTTTGTGAAACTTCTTTATACCTTGCTTAATTATTTATAATAATAAAAGAAGTACACATGGTGGTTACATTTTGAATAAACTGATTTGAAAAAAACTATTTTCAACTTTTTTAGCGAGTTTGCATAAAATAATTTCAAAAGTGATATTGAAAGAATGATTCGACAGAAATTAACAACTTACAAAATAAGTAATGAAATATAGAAATTAATCTAATTAATTCTGTAGCTTCCAATAGGTAAGAGCTTTTTATATTTTTGAATTACAACAAAGATCAAAGATTCGAATTGTTTATTTATTTTATAATCAATATTCACTATCTCCAGTTAATTCAATAAAATTATCCAAATTTCTAAAATTACAATGTTAGTCAACGAATTTGTAATATTCAATACGATTCAAAAATACAAAACGCATTATTACCGGAAGCCATACAACCACAAATATACATTTGAAAAAACGCTGTTGTTATTATACCACATGTCCCACCAACCTCAAGTATATAAGAAAAGGGCAGTTGAAAATAAAACGCAAGTTTGTCTATGAAAGAATAAATTTATTGATCAAAGGTGACATTTGATTGGTGCGAATGTGATGAATGACGTGAGACGGATGGGTTGACTAGCCGACGTAGGTGAAAGGTGCCAGGGGCACGTGCGCGGTCTTGACGAGAGCTGGTGCGGCGTAAGCCACCGGGGCAGCGGCGACCAAGGGCGCAGTGTGGATGACCGGGCTCTTGACCGAGACTTTGTAGGTGTTCTGGTAGCTGGTGGCGAGAGGCGCTGTGGCGATCACTGGCGCGGCGGGCACCGCCGGGATCACCGGCTCCAGGAGCACCTGGCCTGGCGCACTGTAGGCGACGGCCACCAGGGCGAACAACACAACAAGTTTGAACATGACTGAGGAGGTGCTTCGACGGTTCTTCGAAGTGCGAATGTTTTGCCAGGCCCGACCGGCCGGCTTTTATTTCGCGCCACCTTTTGTCTTGCAACGAACACTGTCAAGGACCAAGCGCAAGGACTGGCGGTGAAGGGGACCAACTCTTTTGAGGACTCGCGACCTTCGATGACAAAACTCGTTCTCGGATCGGTGACGCACCGACCCCAAGAGAATCGCGGTCCTTTTTTGTTGTTTAATCGCGCCGGTTATTCATCTTCGATTGTTGTTGAAACACATGCCGGTGCGAAACGCGCCAATTTGCGGGGATCAGTTATTCCGGCGAACACGATCGGAATGCAATTCTGATGCTCGACTTTTTTTTTATCCCGTCTCTTTGTACCGAGACCAAGTCCTGGTTATTGATCCCGTCTTTTCCGGTTACTCTCTCCCCGCTCCTCGTGAGCAATTAATTGAAACAAAGTGGATCTTGTTTGTTGATCCGCAGATACTTCTCGGGGAAGAATTATTTTTCACTTAGCTCTGTGCACCTTTTTTTTGTCGTCGTCCATTAGGTCTTCCATATCTTTGACTTTTTTATAGACGAAGTCAGTTTAATCAAGTTAGCTAATTAATTTCAAGATTATTATATGTTTAACAAAAATTGTGCAATTAAAAGAAAAATAATTAATTGAATTAAGGAATGTTTTTTTTTATTATTTTGTTAAAAAATAGTCAATGAAATTAGTTTTTCTAGTTGAGGAACAAAAAGGTAAAAAATTTTTTTTGGTATTTTAACATTGTTATATTTTTGTTGGTGGATGAAAAAAATTGGCACAGGTTAGTTTGACAAAATTGACCATAGAAGTAACGTTGTTATACGTGTCGACAGATGACCGATTTTTTTCACTTTCACTCACATCAGCAATCAGTCCATGTTTTTAACATCTACGAAATTCAACTGTTATGTATACCGCTACAATATTACCATAATAAAGACCTTTACATAAGCTCGTTTGTTTGAATTCAGCTCGGTCCAAATTTCGCTCGTTGCAAATAAAAGTTAATGAAATTATTGACGAGCGTTGTCTTGTTGACGTTTTTCTATTCAATTTTTTTTTGGACGATGACATGAGAAACGGCATCGACGAAATTCGCTCGTCATTCCTTTTAAAAAGATCCAAAGATCGGCTTTGTAAAATCAATCATCGAACTACAATAACAAATAGACAATTTAATTAACTGACTCACAATCAAAATTTGAATTTCGAAATGATCTTTTGTTGCAAGTTTCTTTTTTTAATATGATAATAATAATATAATCGAATGAACATTGAAATCAAAATTAATTTATGTTTACATGTATGGTTAGGTATTTTTGGATAATTAATTTTATATTTAATCAATTAAACCACTAGTAAACATAAAAGTTCACGAAACGTTGTTGAAACGATGATTTTGAGAAAAAAGTATATTTTTCAACAAAATTGCATAACATAATTTACTCTCGTTGATGAGAGTGAAGTTAACGAGGCCCCATTCGCTATTATATTTCATCGCACGAAAAACTGCATTTCGCCATCAGTCGTACACATTATAATACGACTGTGTCCGGGCGTATACACAAAAAGGTTTATGCAAATGTTGCGAGCGCTCACACCGTGCGCTCGCTATTTCGGTGACAAATGACAATTAAAACGAACGTGTTGACAAAAAGACCGAATAAATTTATCACAGATGAAGATAATAAATTTCACGCCTCTCATTACTCCCGACTGTTTCGGCTCGGTTTCAAATCTAGTTTATGATTGTTGTTCCATCGACCGAAAAAAATAGGAAGTCCGTGCATCTGGATCATTTTTTCCCCCAAAATTTAAATTTAATTGATCGTCTTAATTAAAAGTTATGCGAGTTAATTAATTTGGCAACAAAATTTATAAGGATATTTTTTCTCGTCATTTTTGTGCGAAAAAGAAAAGGTGTCCCGGCGACTGGAAGCTATTATTGTAAAGATTAAAATATATATCTGATATTATTATATCAGCGATAAATTTTAATTAGTTTTAACGACAATTTAAAAGCGTATGATATAAGGTTTTACATAATTCCATATTCGAATTATATATGCGTTGCAGCGGATCGCAAAAGAGATTGACCGATGTAATGATTTCTATTTTCGATAACTTGTGTGTAGCATTAAACAAATTATGTACCTGTTTATCCTGCGAACATTTGCTTATATAATTTAAAGTGCATCCGAGCTTAACTCACTTGGTGCACTCATTTAAATTCCAACCGCCAATTTGAAGCTTCAATCGTCACACTTGTTCACCATAATAAATGAGAATTGAAAAAAGCAACGAAACATAAAACTGTTCCTTAATACAAAATTTATTCAAGATTTTACATGACTAATTAAAACTTCCAAACCATCCAATCAAATCTGTTAAAATTGTCTAATCTGTCCTTAATACCTGAAACTTTTAAAATCAAATCGTATATTTGCTTGTTTTGAACAAAGCTAAATATTGAATTAAATTTTAACAAACTTTTGAAACAATTACATATTTACTCCCGAACAACAAAATCGTGTCATTATTAGTTTTCTTTTTCTTGTAAAAAATGAAAGAACAAAAATTTTGATTATAAAAATTTTTCAAGTTGACAATTTCAGTAATACGTAGACAATATGTCGATTATATATGTTTGAATATTAATCGTAAGTTCAGATATGATTGAATATTTTGAATGCATGGAAAACGTATGGATTTTTTGACTATGATGAATCTGCAATCCTAAACGTTCAAAGATGCAAGATAATTTTGAAACAATTCCACCTACCTAATCCATGACAACCAAGTTTAGCATTCTGATTGAGATCAAATCGCCTCGTAGTCCCAAGAATTCGCGATCTCAGCAATCAACAAAAACTCTACGATGTTGAAACTTCGTGCTGAAATAAAATTAAAAAAAAAAAAAGAGTTTGTCGCGGTCGTGACGAATGCACCGTCGACTTCGCATTTGGAATGAATTTCTCCGGATTGCGTGATCGACAAAGCTCACGCGTCCTTGGCCCTGCTCTAGGCCCGTTGCATTCCGTCATGTCTCGGGGCCCGACTACGTAATCGCATTGTCATGTTTTGCGAACCGGAGGGGACCGCAATTCTTGGCATATAAAACGCCAAATCTGGGCTACGAATTCATCAGACAATATTTCTGTGCCAGTTCGACACTTGCTAAATCCTTCAAACCTCAACATGTTCAAACTCGTTGTTTTGTTCGCTCTCGCGGCTTGCGCCATGGCGGCCCCCAAACCGGGCTACCTCAGTGCCCCAGTGGCAGTTGCACCAGTGGCTTACGCCTCCGCCCCAGTGGCCACCAGCTACGCCAACACTCTGAAGGTGGTGAAGAGTCCAGTCGTCGCTGCCCCAATCACCTACGCCGCGGCACCAGCCCTGGCCTACTCGGCGCACCCGGCACCGTACACATCCTACTACGCTGCTGCTGCTCCATTCGCTTACGGTTCCCCGTACGCCTACTCTGCCCCAACCGTCTGGTGATCGCTCAGGAATGAAAATGTCCGTTTTGTATTATAATCATTTTGTATAAAATCACTTTGTGTGATGAATATATATATTTTAAGAGATTTTGTCAACCAGAACCTTTTTTGATAATACAATTTTTCTAATAAACAGCAATACAAATATTGTTATTTGTTCCACCATCTCCTGGTCCCCGGATTGTAACCTTTATGATAACTATACTGTAACCAAATTTTGTAGTCATAGAATTAGAATAGAAATAAAATTTCAACTATGATTATATAATTTTGAGAAAGTTCATTTTAATTCATTTGAACGTTAATTGAAATATACAAGTTGGTTATAATTTTTTTTTTTTTGTATTGATCTATAATTTTTGTTTATTGATTTTTGCATAAACTACTTTGAAAATGTTAGTTTGAATATTGCAGATTGAAGTTGCATGTAAATAACCAATGGATTTGTTGTGCGTATGCATGTGTGAATAGACTATGATGAGTTGATTTATTATACAAATATTGATTTCAAACTAATGGAAATTTTCCAAAATCTGATATTCTGATTTGATATCTGATGGTCACAAAGATTTTTACTAACATTGACATATTTTCAATTCTGAAAATGAACCCATCATTATTTTTACTACGCTAATGTTACACAAATTATTTGCCTGTTCTATAAGAATTTTCTGGGACAATATTATTGTAAACATAAAATTTGAAACTTGTAAAATTCAATTAGCAGAGAAATTGCAAAAAGTATTTTTTGTACCAATTGTTTGTTGTACAAATTTATTAACTGTTTCTGACTTTAAAAATTGATTACAAATGAAAATTGATTGATTGAAAAAAAAAAAATTATAAAAGTCTAAAATAGAACACTCAGCCCTGCAATTAGAAGCTGCATATTAATAATAAATAAATTTATAAATCTTTATATAATTTTGTGCCAAAATTAACTTTGTGCATAACTGCAGTCCTAACTGCACAACTGATGTGCATGATCGTTAGTTTACATAAACAAATCAGAGAGTTGTCTCGTAATTTGTCAATTATTTTGTGGATATCAGTCGCCAGGACTAATCTAATCCTCAATCGGTACGAAAGTTTAATCACATAACACATCACGTTAGTGATGTCGTGCAAAATAACTATTATGTGCAAAATAAATTATATATACTCATTTATTTATACGGCCACACATGAATTCTAAAGTTGCAATGGATTATAATTTCAAACACTGAAAATTATGTATAGAGGACATAAGCTTAAATCCAATCACATTTATACTTTTTGTTATTTTCGAAAAAAAGCTAAAAGAAGAATCAACTTTTCTTTTTTATTATTACATAATAACTTATAAAAATATATGCAAATTTAATTTATCACAGTTTAAAAACCAACAGTATTATTTTTTTCTCAAATAAAAACAAAAAAGATTGAAAAATCGAAATTTACACAGTTTGAAATTTTATAACAATTTGAAGATGATTATTTAAACTTTTAGATTCAAACAAAATTCTTTGAGACTTAAAAATAAAATTTTTAAGTAAACAAATTGGAAGGCTCATAAGAATAACAGCTAGATATAGAGTCATATCAAAATTTTATTACAACATCAACAATTACGAACAATTCAACAAATTTCGACAGAAATCAATTTTTACAAGTTTACCAAACTGGGGCAGCAACAACTGGCGCCGCTCTGTACGCTGGGAGTGGTGCAACAATCGGCGAAGAATAAGCAACAGCTGGTTGGGCGATGACTGGCGCAGCTTTCACGACTGGTGCAGCAGCAGCAACAACTCGAGCTGGTGCAATCACTGGAGCAGTTCTGACCACTGGAGCAGAGTACGCCAAAGCTGGTGCAGCAATGTATGGGGAAGCGATGAATGGAGCCTTGACGCTCAGTTTGTAAGTGTTCTGGTAGGTGCTGGAAACTGGAACAGCAGCTACTGGAGCAGCAACCACTGGTGCTGGGGCAGCAACGACAGCCGCTGGCGCAACGAAGCCTGGTTTTGGTGAAGCCGTCACGACCGCGAACAAAGCGAAGAGTACAACTTTGGAGTACATCTTGGTACTTTAGGGTGCTGGTTTGGTTGAACTGAAAACTAAGTGCTGATACACCAAATCGATTAACTGATGATTTGGGTAGCAAACCTGCGTCTATATGTACCTCTGGGCCCCACTTTTTTGCGACCGTCAAACGCAATATTGGCAACCGTTGGCTATTACGTTTTTGCATTTAACATTCTGCAGAGACAATTGCACGTTTAGAAAGGAGAAGATCAAGGATGAAATTCTGCATTGACTGATCCATCGGTGACCGTGAACCGCTTGGTTGCACCAGTCATAGACAATTTCTCCACGTGCTTGAGCTGTGCATGGTTTGGGGTGGATGCGGTATGAATGACAAGTTGGTCGCAATCCTGATAAACTCAGATAGACGTTTCTTTCAATGGCAGACATTCTTTATAATTTCATTTGAATGAAGATTGATTCGTAATAATTTTCAGAATAAAGCTGAAAATTTCACGAGAAAAAATTGGTTATGAAATAATATAGTTATATTGTATTTTTAAAAAGTTCTGTGTGATTTCTCAACATTTTTATTTTATAGAATTATTATTTTTGAAACTTCAAAACATTTCTACAAACGTTTCATACAGAAGTAATAAATAGAACTACAATTACAAATTGATTAAAAAAATCATGAGAAAAAACGAATTGTAAAGGAAACAAACCAAAAGATATTATAGACGATGACATTAGTGCATGGTTAAAATTCAAGTTCAAGTTTTGTTGTTGAAACATCATGTTAACTCATGACTCAATGCCAAATATTCGATTATTTGAAAAAAAACTTCTATAAGTCAGTAATATTTGTTTTGTTGAAGCAATAAAAGAGGTTTGAATAAAAGTTACTGTTCATATTTAAGAATAACAATTCCTCATTCGAATTATTTCTATCGTAGAGAAGGAAAGTGTGAAAATGTAAACATAAATGAATGAAAATGTGATTTTAAAACAAGATAAAAAATTCAATGGTAAATGTTATAAAAAATTTAACAGTGGGAAGAAACAACTACGATATTGAAGATCCATATCAGTTTTGACCATAAGTTCTCTAACAAAAAATGCAATGATAAAGAAACAATAAGTTTTTGAAAATCATATTATTTAGAGTAATATTTTAAGTAATATTCTTTTTCAACTATTATTGATTATGATTTCTCATTTGAAGTATTTGTGAAATGAAATGTGGTAATCAATTCGAATTATATATATTATACATATTTAAAGTATTATGATTGATTTATTATCAATATAATTATATTAAATTCCAAATTAAGTAATCTATCGGTTGAACTGAACTGAAATGTTATTAAATAAGATTTTGCTTGTATGACGATTGTAATAGTTATTTAAACATTAAGGGTGAAAAGCTGGCAGTAGCGAGGGAGGCTGAGAGTTGAACCGACTGATCCGTAAGTATTCATATTTGAATCTTTTTCATATTTTTTTATAAAAGTTGAATATTATATTTGATAATTTTGTTTTCGGTCTCATTTTTTCTATTATGAATTCAGTTGTCGAAGATATTTCTTTTTCGTAATGCTGTTTCCAAATTGTAGACAGTATCACTGATATATATTCTTTTATTTTATTGTAAATACAAATTGCATTACAAAAATAATCTTAGTTATGACCTAATACAATTGAATCATCTCGAAGTTAATGTTATATTCTTATTATTACGGTATAATCTCCCAATGTTTAATCTCAAATTTAAGATAGTAGTCTTTCATCAAACAAATATCCATACGTCTCGATTTTTCCTCTGCTGTTAAAAGCAGCAAATGTTCTGATATTTTATGATTGTTAAAAAACCGACACGCAATGTCGGTTTTATCATTGAAATAACACCCATAAGCAGTGATTCTCACAAAAACCAAATTTTGCGATTCGCGAAGTTTACCTTTTTTTGCTATATCAACAATCCTAGAGACGAGATTGTTATCATTGTTATCAGCTGTACTGGTTGAAATAGAAAATTTCCAATGAGAAGACG
>JAAMPD010001798.1:0-20299 GCA_025266255.1 Trissolcus basalis | reverse complement strand
CTCGAATAACGTAGGAAGCAGAAACTGCCTTCATAATTTTCTAAAAATATGAGAGGTAATAGTATGAAACATATTCCAGGAAATGCACAGTTCGCTGACATCGTATGAGAATCAAGTAAGGGAATAATATAATCTAGCACCCTGGCATTCACAAATATTAGCCGAGATGCAGTTTCATCTTAAATATGAAATGGCCAAATTGTGTTTTATTTTATGCCAGTTATTATTTCGCAGAGAATGATAAAGTGAAACGCGAGGTGGACATTTATTCAATTACATTTCGTTTCGCTTTAAAGCTCTCGGTCATATTTGGTTGCAAACGGTAGGCGACCTCGCCTACTCGAAAGACGTAATATTGCAAGATCAAAGTTTCGCTTCGACCTATCTTCGTCTTTGGTCTCGGTGCGCCGTTTCCCATCGACTTTCATCGGTATACAGTGGAAACTTTGCGTACAGAACTCATTTGAATTTTTATTCAATCCTCGAAAAAAATAATTATCGCAGCAATAAATGGCCAACAACTGTGCTCGAACTTTGGAAAGTCTTTTCAGATTTCCCCGTCTTTTTATATGTACGATTTTACTTCAAGTATCCATTATTTTAATATAGATTTGCATCCGACGGCAGTTCGGCCAACATTTTTTTTCTTTTTTTTAAGTATTATCATAATGATCACCATTTTTGTGCTAAACTCAGAAACGTTCAACTACACTCCGTTCCATCTGGAAATCGATAATAATGAGACAATACAAACTTTCATCATTCAGCAGGGTGCACTTTATTAATTTTCCATGTTCGATGTGAAAAAAAAAAAAAAACTTCAAAATGTTTTGTCCACACGGAGGAAACATATTTTTTTTACCATCCGTGTGTGTACATCGACTTTGAACTAGAACAATTTCATTAATTTTCACATCTATTTCGCAATCCATTATTGAATTCCCCCTCGCAATGTTTTTATTGTGTAATTGAATTTTTATTTGATTGATCGCACAAGTTGTATGAAAAAAGGTGAACGTATCCGACCCTCGTTAAAATATTTATTTTATGTTTGCCGTTATGTGTAAAATGAAAACGTATCTGTACTGTAAAACTAAAATGTGCCGGATTGGCTAACATAAATTATATCACAACCGGGAGCTCGCTTTGCGGAACGTTTTATTTGACTGTACAAATGTTTACGATACACGCCATAGAAAAAGGGGAAGGCAGAAGAAAAAAAAGACGAGTCGTCTGGTAACTGAACAGGATCATTGAAAATTGTCAAGTGGTTCGTTAACGGGCAAGCTTTTTTGGTAAAATTGCGTTGAATATTCGCCAGCGAGAAAGTAATATCGAGGGAAGTGAAGTCCTCTTGATTATGGTGGTTATTGCCGGAACTGTAATCTTGTACGAAAGAAGCCCGAGATTCGAAGAGAGGAAAAAAGAAAAGGGGGGAAGGTAGCGAAGTAAATGCGAAGACGGAAATGAGCGCTGCGTCGAAAAGCTGGACGATTCTGAGATAAGCAATGAAAAGCAGTGGAAAAAATAGCGAGCTTACATTTTTTTTTCATATTTTATTTCGTGAAATGCTGCCGCGATTGTAGACAGCGCTTGAAATGGAGATCGTACGCGATCCGGCAGTCGTTCTGTGCACTTTGCTGATTCATATGCGATTCGTGTTTACCAGCTTCAGCATTCAATTTTCATTTATTTGCTCTCTCTCTCTCCACACGCGAGGTCTCGCGTGGGGCCAAATATATCCGTTTTTGTATGCTCCTCGTGCACATAACCTTGCCGAATTTTTTATTTTAACGAGCATTTTATCATTTTACACGTAAATCTCGGAAGTTACCAGCCCCCAGCCTACCTTTATTTATGTCGTTATTTGAACTACATGTGTTTATTTTTCTTCATTCTGTACACAGGTTTCTGATGTAGCGCACATGATACGTTGATACAGCCAACCCACGAGAAGCAATAAGAAATTCGTTAGTGATTCCTTGTTATTCATACGTGCCACGGTCCAGCGCTTTGCACTCAGATTGACAAGCGGTAGTCACAATTTATTCTCGCATTTTTTTATGACTCAAACTTTTCACAAGTTTAATGGAAAAAAGAGCCGTAAAGTGGAGATTTTTATAGACGGATGGAAAAAAAACTTGGAAAAGTTTACGCTACAGGGAAATCCCACAGTCCGTCAGCTCACGGATTTCAGTTTCAACTAGTCCGGCGCTATGACTGTTTGACTTTTTGTCGGAGACCCCGGACAACATTCTAATGTGAAGCTCCCGGTCGAAGCGCCATTTTCTTTTGATCTAATTTATTAACGATCAAAGCAAGATCAAGTGAATTACACTTTCGTTTGAAACGTTCCCCTTCCTCTCTTTCCTTCAGAGTGAAATATGATTTATCTTCATCGGTAGGTGAGTTGCGTTCATTTTGACCTGTCATTCACACCTATCCGAAGATAAAGAAAATAGGCGACACTGAATGCGAGAATTGACGTAACAAAAAAAATTTGTGAAGCAAAAAAATTTAATCAAACTGAAATTGAATTGTTATCTTACGGTTATAACGAGCGTTTGCGGATACAGGTTTGATGGTGATTTTAGTGCTACAAAATTGGTGTAGAGAGAACGGAGACGGGAGATATCCTGTCCTTTGGCGATTTGACAAAAAATAAACTGTGCCATTTCTATTTGTTGGGGGCCAATAGTAGACGAGACATTGAAACTAATATCTGGGCTTCGATAAAAGTGAATTACCGGAACCTCGATGGTATCGAAGACGTTATGAGCCGCAGAACGACGGACAAACTCAAAGCAAAACGAATAAGCCAATAATATCGCCATTCCGCCGGAGTACACTGAAAATTCACTTTTTTTTAACGTTATTCTTCGCCGAGCGCATCACTCTATTTCGTTTTCGTGCTTACAATAAGATACGGCCGTGCCGCAAAATTGAGTTACAACTGTTTGTTAACAGGAAACACTCTGTGCCTTGAATATATTTTTTCGCCAATAAAACGCCCCGTGCACTTTGTTTTACAATTTTAATCAGAGCAAACAAATTGATTACTGATCATTCGAACCGGTGAGCGATCACTGGAACACGATCTTCAACGTCAATGGTTGATCAAAATCCACAGCCCGAGAGGGGTTTTCAAAACAAAAATTTACGAAACGTAAATGGAAATTTTATTTTTCTTCCAAACAGTCAGTTTGTTCGTTCACGGCAATTGTTTTCAATTCAGTTTACGTTACGTATGGAAGATAAACATTCGGATATCGAATTATTGTGTGAAATTAGATTAAAAAAATCGTGAGATAAAAATCGTAAAACAAACATATAAAATTGATTCTTGATACTTTTTTCGTAGTAACAAAAATCAATGAGAGCGTTCATATTTTTTTCATATGTTTTAATGAAATTTTGTTTTTTTTTTTTTCTAGTTCCATCAAATTATTTTTGGCTTTCTGCAGAGCTGAGCTGAAAAAAAAAGGGGACCAGATCCAGAGTTCATACAAAAGTTCGACTTACCATCAAGCGAGGTGGCAGAAAAAGTATAACTTATTGTCGATCGTCGAGGACACAAGCTTACCTGAAACAGAAAGATATCGATCTTTATCGTCGTGTTCTCGGTGGATTACGAACACTGCCTAGACTTTGGGTGAACTGTGTCGGAAAGTTCGGGGCGAGTCTGTATTAGATCGCAGGATAGGCAGAAAATGAAAAAAAAGGGCAGACCGATGATCGCAAAAGAAAGTAGAAAATATGCGGTAGAAACTTTTTCGCGGAAGTTTAGTTGACGCGCCGCGAGAACTCCGAGGGAACATGGAACAATTTTTCGCCCAAGACACACCACGAGACATCCGTGCTCAGTTCATGCATAAAATCTTGAGTTACATAGGTAGTTTGTCCCGTGACTTTTTGTGCCTGTTAGCACGACTCATCGAACTCAAATTTTATTGTCGACAGATCGATATGAAATTTCTTTTTCGGTCGGCTCTTCTCGACAAGCCACGATCATGACTTTATCAGCGAAATAAAGTCAAACTTTGTACTCCGAACTTGGCTAACTTTCTCTTTCACGCAGAAGGATTCACCCAAAACGTGCTCTCGGCCACACCCGGAGCAAGCAAATTTGTACAACTTTATCGTACATTGTGATCATACATACTCATTTTTTTTTTTCATCAAGCAAAACCAACTTGGAATATCACGCCGAGTTTCGCAGAGCTTTCAGTCGAAGAAAAGGAATGAATTCATGCTCCCAATTTTTGTAACTCTACTTTCTTCGGTTCCTTGTTATTCATATTAGTTTACCACTTCTGCAAAACATTTATCTAGTTGTTCTTTTTTTGTCATGCACTTCACCGTCGCATTTTAAAAAATGTATTTTAATATCGCGATAACGTGCAGTCTCGCTTGTCTTATATTCGTTGTAAGTAGAGTAGATGTGTTTTTCTAAATTAAAATGAAATGTTTTGGTGGATGACTTTGTTATTTTTATAACGACTGTTACACATGGCTCGCGGATATCCTGTTACAGTTTTTGTAACAAAGTTTGAAACTGTTTTGGCTACAAAAACAACTGCATTACTGAAAAACAATGTCAGAGAATTCTTCTATCGACAAAAATTTAATCGCTCGTGAGCTATAGTATATTTGATTTTCCTTCATAGATATGATTGCAAAAAATGTTGTGTCTAATTTTAAAAATTGAAAACTGTTTGTGTTTTGTTGATAAAAAATTTTTTTTTTGCTTTTCACAGATAAAAATAGTTTTCATCTAGTTTCGGACGTTTAGAATGAAAATGCAATTAGCTGAAAATATCAGTCAAAGTGAATTTTTGATCATCCAAAAATAGAGATCGCGTGTGTTAATTTTAATACCCATTAATAGTATTTATTGTGCGAAGCTCCGGTCCGTGTACTTGTATTGTTTGAGTAGATTTGTTTGTGTGGTTTTAGCTCGCTGTACGGTGGATTATTGTCTTACTAATGAAATCAAATGTACACTTTGGGAACCGCCGATGAGATTGAATTTTCAAATGGAATGAATGTTTTATAATGTAAAAAAAAATTGTAATCTGAATATACAGAAGCACCGTGAATATTTATTTTCGTTTCACATCGCAGTTTTGGTGATGACGTATAAAATGATGTATTATTGACTGCGAGTTTTCAAATCAATTTGAAACGCTTCGAAAAGTTAGCACAAATTACATGTATAAAAAACATTTTTCAACGTCATGAAATGGACTTTTCAGTTCTATTTTATCCTGACAATTTTCAAGTTGGATCAAAAATCGAACACAATTTTTCACTATATGTCAGAGAGCGCGTGTCTTTGATGAAATCAAGGCTTTTAACGACATAGGGATGTGGTTCAAGTAGCTCGGACGAGAATAGAGGATGTTTTATCGAAATCAAAAAAAAACGAGGGAAAAAGGAAGAAAGAATGAGG
This sequence comes from Trissolcus basalis, assembly GCA_025266255.1. Taxonomy (NCBI): domain Eukaryota; kingdom Metazoa; phylum Arthropoda; class Insecta; order Hymenoptera; family Scelionidae; genus Trissolcus; species Trissolcus basalis. Next base: position 14,847 of record JAAMPD010001798.1, on the reverse strand, counting down.
GTGAAACAAAAAAGAAAGTATATCAAATTTGAAGCATTCTTAAAACTTCCAGCCTGACATTTGTTTCCCTTGTATTGAAATTCAGGATAACCCACGATATTTAAATTTTCCCTAAATTTATTGTAATCAATTTTTCAACATTCCTGTGAGACGTTTGCATTTTTCATATTTTTTTTAAATCAATCCAGATTATTTGGTGTATGTTTTGAATGTTTTTCGGGGTATCTGCTAATGGATTCATAATGCTTTTACGTTTTGATGGTATATTCCATTGATTATTGTTAACGCGGTTATGTATATTACATGATAGAATTTCACATTTGCGCAAATGCATATTAGTTCCGTAATTTCACAAAGCAACAACTTTTCTTAGACTAATATAAACTGTTTGATTGTTACGTCAGGCAAGTGAAAAGTTTATAATCGTTGCGCCAATGCCAGTTCTTATATATGTTACTTTGTTAACACAATGCAAACAACCTTTGTATTATGTCGAAAAAAAAATTAATATTTCCGCATGGTAAAGAGTTCCGCACAATGTACAGATTTTCGTGGCAAAAAAAAAAAAAAAAACACAAGGTTTCGCATAAATTAATCAGAAATGTTTGTAACAACTTTTTAATGTTTGATTAATCGCTGAATTATATTAGTGCAATTTGACGTCTACGATGTCGGTTTATAAATGATCGCGACATTTTGAGAGAGTGATCAGGAAATTTAGTGGTTGGAATCTTGATTCAATCGGACGGCAAAACCTCGATAAGTACGAGCTCCTTGGAAATGAACGCAAACTGTCGTCGAGAGATTCGAATCTATATTCTGCTGGCGCATCGATGTTCGATAAATCGAATCATCCTGTATCCATAGGGGCGGTCGACACTCCATCGCACGTCTAATTATTAATCGCGGGCGTGCAATTATGTCGTACGAACGTGTGCAGAGTGTTGTTAGGCGATGTTTGATTTACACATCGGAATACATTATGTCAAACTTTACAGATTACCAACCAAATAATAGATCGTTTACGTCAAAATAAAATTGAACATGTTTTTCCTCCAATAATTAATTTCCCCGGTTCATCGGCGTTCTGTGAAAATATTTAGATTGACTGTCTTGGATTCCATTTCAATACCAACGAAGAATCGTGAGATTTTAAAAACAAGAAAATAAATGAAATCGTCGTAAAAACGCGATTATTTGAATTCAGCTGTTTTTTTTATTGGAACTCTATTATTAATCATAATGAATGCAATACGTATTTTTTTCATCTCAACTTGAAAAATGTTTATACAAAATTTATGAAATTAATGATCAAGCATGTTCGGTCTGATAAAAATATAACGAAACCGGTTGGAAAAAGTGAAACGTCAAATTTGACGTTATAATTGGACAGATCCATCTTTCCTCATAAAAACTGCACCAAAAAATTTCCTTTTTTTTCTTCCAATCAAAAATTTTTTTCAACAAATTGTATTTTGTTATTTATTATTCACAAACAAGGTTGCCGGTACAAAACAAACGTTTGTTTCCCAAATTTTTCACTAACGAATTTTTCATTACTTTTTTTTTCAATGAAAGTAATTAGCTTTTTTCCAATTCACTGATAATATAATTCATGGTGCAAATTCAATTTCGTATGCACAACAAATAAAAAATGCATGCCGCCATCTGAGTCAATGGAAATATCTGAATCCGCAGTTTGAAATTGAATAAAAAATGATTTTCAATTTTTTTGTTAAGTATAAAGCTATTAAATTAATTCGCAATGTTCAAAATCCAATAAAAATCCGATTAATCTGTGTGGTTATTCAGTTAGCGTTGTACGCCGATGAATTTCGCGAGATTGTTGTCTCTGCGAGACGAGTCTTGGTTGACGTAGGAAAGAACCCACCATGAAAGATAATCAAATAAGATTATAAGCGCGGTGGGGGATAGGAGAGGGTCGTGAAGATGTGCGCACATGAAACGAGAGAAAATATTATTGCTCGCGAAAGACACTAGTGATTCGCGGTAAATATAATATAATGAGTAAACAAGATAATGCGAGAGTGCGTTGCGCGGCTTTGCCTGCTTGTTCAAAAGATTGTTCAGCGTTGCATTGTCGGAGTATGGAAGTGATCTTGCGGTGAAAATACCTTATTTGAGTCAAATACAACAAGCTTGCGCTCAGAGCTGTACGCGCTGACTTTTCCAATCCGTTCATTTTGAATAATTTGCGTGCGAGAAAATGTTTCGAAATGTGTACACGATTTTCTTTTCGTTTGCATTATCTTTTTAATTTTATGATTAAAGGTTTTCCCGGTGGTTTGATACGTTCCCAAGGTTTATTACGATTCCGAGATGGTAAAGAAGGTAAAAAGATATTTTGACGCATCGCGAAAAAATGAAAAGGGATTTTCCTTTGGCGTGCAATGTAGTTACAACGCTGGTTTCGGCCCGAGTCGCAATTATACAAAAGAATATGTTCTTGTGTGTACTTTAATAATATTTTTTCCCGGAGATAGACACTCTTTTACGTTTGAAATTTTAGTCCGATCGTTATTACAAAGAGCTTACGGGTTCGAGGAGCTTTTTTTCATGGACTTCGCGAATGTTTGTCGAATGGGCAGTAAAGATGTTGTGACAGTACTTCATGTTACAAGTCACGATGTTACAGTCGATCGATTAATTGAGACCGATTAAGTACCCTCGAGTAAATCTGTAAGAGCTCTTAAGTACTTTGTCGGGTCTTTCTTTTTAAAAGGAAAGAATGGAGCAGGTCACCATGAAGGTTGAAATGATGATCAGACAAGCGCGCTAAGTATAAGTGCAATTGAAATGTAATTTTAGAGCTACATAAAAGATGGAAGAACTTCGAGAGGACATGTTCGATTAAAAGAGGAGATATCGTTTTTAATTATACTTCGCGTCAGATCATGCGTCGTACAAAACTTGATTCGAGTGTCGTACAATTTCCGAGTTTGAAAAGAAAATTTCAATCTTCATTCTATTAGAAACAAAGATGAAACGTTTTATTTATTTTTAAAACAAACCTTTATTATGTGAAGTGTGTGTCACTTGTAATTTGTCAGATCGATTTTAGTTCACCCAGTTTCATTTTCAAGGTGCGTTCACAATGCGAGATCAGATAAAATAATTCTCCAATTTTTACGTTATTCGTGCTCGTTTTTATACTTTTTCTCTTTTGTTTTTAATGAACTCCGACAGCGTTTCGTTTTGTCTTTTCTTTTTCATTTACATTTGACCTGGTGGCTTTCACTGTGAATGAACCTTAACTGTTGCTTTAATGACCCCAACCGTGGTTTGTAATTACGTTTAATTGAATTATATTTATTTTTTTTATTTTTTCAGGTCGATCGCTGTTCGTTGGGGGACTCTTCGGATATTCCGGAGCTTCTCAATTAGCATCGCAGTCGGTTAGTAAAGCACTGTCATTGAAGGCTTTGTACCAGCTTGTCTGAAAGTCTGGTCTTTGAAAATCGAAATCTTGAATTGGCATGACCGTAACTCGGTCAAAGTAATCGACCAAATCCCCCTGGAAATTTTTCCACAAAAATAACAGCCATTGTTTCGGAAACCGAAATTTTTTCATACAAATGCACAATCGCAGTTCTCAATATATTTTGGACCAAAATTCAAACTCAGTGAGAGCATCACCAAATCAATATCTACTTTGTAAAGTAAAAAAATATAAAAAGAAAGAAATAATCTCAAAACTTGTGTAAATTTGTGCGCGCAACCCAAAAGTTTCCTCCGATAGTTTAAGGCAGAGTTTACGACCATTTCGAGCCTCAATATCCGTATTAATGATAACCAACGCTGAAAATCTGGGCGTTTCGTTCATTCGGAAGTCGAACCTCTGCAAAAGATCGCATCTTCACGGGTCGGTACGTCGATTAACTGTTAATCTTGTGGGAAATGATAAGACGATTTTCCTCGCAAGTAGAAGCTGCCGCGCTTTATCGCCAACTTTGTTTCTTCGCTGGTCGGTTAGGCTTTTATACGCAAACTGCAGAATTTCGCCCCGTTTCAATTAGCGCGGAGTTATTGTAATAATAACAACGATAATAATAATTGCAACACATTGTCGGAAACGAAAATTCTATCACAATGGCCCTGGCATAATCTTTTACTAATAGTCGAGACTCTTATTCGACGAAACTTTGCTCGGCTTTTATTTTCAAAGTGAAATAGCGATTCGAAAGAGAGACCAGGTTTTTGTATATCAATTCAGATCGATCGGCTTAAAAAGTTTCCAAGAGAAAATTTCCAACAAATACCTTTTTCAATAATAAAACCGATGCTCGACGCTTAGATTCTGAATTTGATATAATAAAAAAAAAAAAAAAAAGTAAAGTAGAATAGAAGAAGGATATATGTTTTCCATGAAAAACGCTTTTTAGATAAATACAAAACTTATTGCGAACATTAAAGACGGAGTTTAAACACCGAAGGATCAAGTGGATATTTTTTAATCCTCTGAGGTGTGACGAGAACACGAAATGAACAGTTAATGTAATGTCGATGATGATGAATAAATCGTTAAAAGTTGGTTTTTCATTGACACAAGTGAAAAAAAAGAAAGGAAAAAAAAAATGGGGGAAAAAAGGAAAAGGAAGAATGAAGAAAATCAAAAGGCTCAGCACAGGCTCGGTCATCCAATGATGTCTTTAAAGTGAGATCAAAGTGACGGTCAAGTATACTTTTCATTAGGGCGGTTCGACCGTATATTCTTTGCAGTTGGTTTGCATTCATACTTTCTTTATTTTGCAGCCAGCTCATCAGCTTTCGCCATCCTCTTTCTGGTGGCGCGGTTTGGATCGGCCATTCATTAATATTCTTCGGGATTTTCGGCGCAGCGCAATCGCCTTTCGCGAATGGCAGTCTCTTTTCAAATATCTCCTGCGTTTTCGAACGGCTTGGCAGGATATACTCTCCATTTGCCACTCTCGTTCTCTCACCGCCAGCATGCCATACTTTAACTGGCCCTTTCCCTTCAAACTTCTCAAATACTGCGCGCATTCTAGACACAGAGAGAGCTTTCTTGTTCTTTTTTTTTCATCTTGAATCTCCATTAGTATAATTGCTGGAAAACTACCCGCATCTTGGGATCCTAAAATGCGGGTTTGTTGGCTTCGTTGCTCATTCATTTCAGCGAGCAACTTTTTACGTCGGCCCGCGATCGACGCGCCTGTTCACGGTCTGACAATTTTTGTTTTTCTTCCCAACGATTAATACGGGGAAGTGGGATGAAAAGCTACCAGCCGCGCCTTTTCTTTATCAATCCAGGTACGTCTATCGGCGTGTGCGGAGGCCCTGAGAAGAACCCGCCAACTATTTCAGCGATTTCGCCTATCAGCGAGTGCAAACTTTCTCAAACTTTTTCTATTATACACATATTAGGCAAATTTATGGCACTGTCGAATTTTATATTTCGTTTGTTAGTCGAACCCCCGGTGTCTTTGTACGTAACAAACTATTAACTTTAAATTAGTTCAAATTTTTGGAACGTTTTAGACACGTTCGGCGCTATACCCCTGTATGGTCTTTGGAATAGCGGATGAAAGTTTAATGTTTGTTAGAATTTCTGATGAACGAGGAACATCATGTGATTAATTAAGAATTCACTTGATTAATTCTAATTTTCTTCTGAAACAACTTGAGCGTATGGTTAAATTTTAGGATTCACTCGAGTCATTTGTTCTCTCACAGTCTGAATACCAAATTGTCTTCAACAATTAGCAAAAATTGTTACAGTCAGAACGAATGAATTTTTCATTTCCTTTGTTTGTTTTTTTTTCTTGTTTTTGTTTTCGTCTGTCAAATGATCGTTCTTCCAATCTCACTGATGGGGGTTCGTGGAAAAATATGGGATAATGAAGGAATGATAAATTATAATCATGTCTGAGAAAAGCTCAAAGTGAAACTGCCCCGAGGCATAAAATAAAATTCCAACGATTCATAGAATTGTGAATTGAATTTACAGGATGAGTTATAAATGTCAAGTTTGAATACGAAACAAATACTCAAGAGCTGTTAAGTGGGTCGGCAAAGATCACTTGACAGAACCGCGTCTTGACTAAGATTGTTTTTTGTTGACCTTTCGCCTGACAGTTTACAATTTTTTCACAACCAGCTTTTTCACTTAAACACCGCTCGTCACTCAGTTTTCACTCGTAATTATGAAAAATGTTACTGATTAGTCGTAGAATTAATTTTATTCAAGTGTTATCGTGGTACATTGAAGGGTTAAAAAATGACCCATCTGATATGGTGATTTGAAGTAAAATCGTGCAAGCACCAGCAAGGTCGATAATCTGAGAACAATGCCCGAGATGGATGAACATAATTTTACAAATTTAAACAATGCAGTTGAAAAGAAATTAAAACAGAGAAGAAAATGATCTTACAAAATTGGATGAAGTCTCGTCTGAAACGAAACATTTAAATGTTGTAATTCTTAAACATAAACTTGTAAGATTTTTATTTCAACTCATTAAGAAGACTGGAGTAACGAACATTCTCGTTCCTTCGTTACGTCGTTCCTTCGACGGTACAACCTTTTTCAATAATAAGGAAAAAAAAACTTGACAATTATTCAATCCACTGACTGAGCAAGTTTTAAAAAATTAACTATTATTCAATCTAACGACTGAGCAAGTTTTATTATTGAAGATTTTTTATGGACCAATATTCTCTTGGAAAGTGTCCAAACACTAGCAGTTGTGAATTTATTTATAGTTTTTTTCCCTCGTTGAGGTTTATATTGATATTAACAAGGAACAAATTGATCACTTCAATTTTCAATGAATAGGTATGTCCAATTTTTTTTGTGTTCGCTCGCCTACAATATCCAGCGGCTTAAACAGTCAATACTTTTTCATTAAAAAATCGATTTTTAACAGATTGATAGAAGAACACGGTGAAATAAACAATGACATAAATGTCACGAAGATACGTTTAAAACGGTTCAACTATTTCATGGACTTGTTTTACTTCGGCCTTTTACAATATAACCTCGGACATTTAGTAAGGCATTTGATAAAAGCTGTTCAAATTTATCGCACGGTCACCAGCAATGCTGGCATTGTATAAAGTCGCTTGCAGTCCATTGTATATCCACTGGGCATTCAAAACATCATGTCAGGCAGTCTCTGTTCGGGGCTATTGAAAAGCACGAGTTTTCACGCCGGCGAACAAGTCACGGCTGCATACACAGAAGGATTCCAGCTGCTATGTGACCGCTCGGCAGAGAAAAAAAAATCATACCGTCAGCATTTAACACTTTCCATCAACCATTCGTGCTAATTTATGCGAAGCAAAGCTCTCGAACGAAAAACAGGATCATATTCAGCTGCCGCTCGACGAACAACGAAGAAAAGCCTGGTGATTGAGCGACCCTCACAGTGACGTCCGAACGTGAGAAAATTGTTCTCTTAACTCACAATTAATCCCGTCTATATAAGGATATCTAACTTTTTATGCAGTTCATATTAAAGGCCAAGCTTGAAAAGCTTTTGATATATGGATTTTGTGGAATTACCGAGCGTAATTGTGACACGAGAAAGTGTCCTGATAATTTATTACAGATTTGATTCTGCTTGAATTTAAGTTTCATTTGATTTGATTCTGCTTTTTGCGGACTGACTGATAATGAATTTAATTTGATTTCACACGTATATGCCCACTGGAGTGCGAGCCTTTTTTCATTTTATTCTTTCCTCTTGACAGTTTTGTCATGGTGGATCTCTCGCAAAAATTGTGCTCAGCATTTCCAATTAAGGGATTATATCTCCAGAATCAGAGCGTTCATTATTTCGGCCATTATTATTATTTTTCTTTCTTTTTTATCAATTTTTTTCATTTTTCCTATTAAAGGTGTTTTTTGATTCCTCATGTCAACTAATTGTACGCCTTGCAATCAAAACCTGGACAAAATGTTCTTATAATAAAATTCTTGGATTCCATTTCTAATGGCGTTCGTTATTTTTTTACCTTAACGTACATGTTTTTCATGTATCGTGAACTTGATATGTATTTCAATTTGAATATTCATGATATCTTCACCGCGCTCACACCAAGCATGTGTATTTTTCTTTATTTCACCGTAAAACCTTTTTTTCACATTCATCCATAAACATTGATATTTTTTAATAAAAAAATATATATTATATTCAGTAATCAGTTCTTGTACAAAAAAGTGATTTACGTCCTTATTCTTATGAATCACACAGGCGTTGGTGGTACGCTGATTTATTTCAGTCCAAATTGACCATTACACTAAGTCTCACGAATAAATGAAGTGACAGCATTGTTCAATCGATTAAAACGGTGGTGAACGTATTACGACAGGTGGCGCGATACTGCGCGAGCTAAATGAAAAAAAAAAAGAATATCAAAAAATATCATATTCCCAATAATAAATGGTTTTTGAGAGCATCAGCTGATTCGTTATTAATCGCTATTCCATTTTTACAACACATTTTTACTACAACGTCTATCTCGCCGGTAATCTTGCAAAAAAAAAAAAGATGATGAGCAAAGATGATTTGCAAAAAAAATTGTTCATCCAGTGATGGCCTGTTTACTTTTTGTATCATTGACTTTTTTTTAATTCTGTGATGTACAGTGACGGGGGCAAAAATTCGATAGAAAAATTGTGACAAAAAGTGAAATGAGCGATAAGCCGAAAACAAACGACAGGATGATCGCAGAGCTAACGAAAGACTTGCTAAATTTTATCAGCTCACACGCATATGAACGTGGTCGACTCTTGGGATCTAATTATAAAATACAGAAGTCTTTAATTAACGTCGAAACGCTCCCTTCTCAGATTATAATTAGTCAATTCATAGCAAGCGCAGTAGCATACAACCCATCAAGGAGACACGAAGATAGCTAGGATTTAAATCGAGAGTTGAATTCAGGTGCTCGGCTCAGTGCCTACATTGGGTAACTCTGGAACGTTAAACCGTCAGCACGACGCTACCGTGCTCCGTCTCTCTGCCTCTTCCCTTTCTCAAGCCGAACAAAGGACCCTGCCACAAGGGATAATTCTTAACGAATATGATTATCTGTCCTCTTCATCAACGCAATTCGTTTTCTTCTTTTCACGCTTATAGCGTCAAAACGACTTATCATTTCGATGTAATGCATAGCTCGATCAGACCCGCGAACCTACAGAAATGAAAACTCTGAGTTACGTGCCATAATGCAATCAGTATTTTCTTTATGGATTCTCGAATATTTTTGTATTTCCACCGAGTGAATTGCAAAACGTCTTTGGCAAAAATACTCAAAGGATTTTGAAATTTGCAAAATATCAGGTTCGGTTGAGAATTGTATCGGATGTATAAAGGTTTTATAACTTCTGTCATTGTTGTTCTTCTTCTTTGCCTTTCGGGGGAGTTTTTCTTTTTTTTTTTTTTTTTTTTTTTTTTTTTTTTCTCAACTTAATGTTTTCACAATGTCGACAAATAGAAGCCTGTGGAATCTTAGAAATTTCAAAGAAATAAATTGAAGATTAAAATTGAGAAACAAGAAAATAAAGAATTACTGAAGTTTTTGAGTTTTATTGAATCTAAGTGAAGGGAGTATTAAAGACATAAAGATATTTTTTTAGTGCAGTTAGAATAATAAATTTTAGCCGCACTCCAGACTATTACAAAAGGTTTATAGATTTTTAAATCAGACGAAATGCTAATATCGATAACCTTTATTTCCCTGTGATTCATACCTTTCGGTGGGGTTTCATCGGCAGATTTACGAATATGTAAACGAACGCTCAGAATATATTTTCAAGATTGCAACTGGAACTTATTTTTTACGTTTTATAGTCTAAAGGCTCCGTGCTGTTTTTTCTGATTTTAACAGTCCTTTACGAGCGGTTCTTGTAAGTTCTTCTGGCGCAGCACATTTACCTGGAGGTGCATTACATTTCCAAGTGGCAATACCCTTACATCGATCGATCGCGTACCTCATATTCTACAGCTACAGTTTGCAAAGCGAACATGACCATGTCTGGGATACCGTTGTACGACCATAACCTCTTTTCAAAATACATACCTGGTAATAAATAAATCGGTTCAATCATTTCACCGATCGGATTATCATCGGAGTTGTGTTGAAACAATCTCGACTTTCGAACGAAATTTCGTAAATTGAGTTTTTGTTCTGTCAATCCAGAACATTGATCAAAATGTTCCTAGAATCAGAATTTTCGAGTCGACACCAACTCGATCGATCGAAGATTATTGAATATTCGTTTCACTTTGTGGGATCGATCGAATGAGTCAAATTATGCGATCAAATTAACCGAACTCCCAACTCAAAACGTAATTGAAACGCATCAGTGACTTTCGGGTTTGTTAAGAGGGTCCATGTTACCGGAGTAAGTCGGGAATAGTTTACTGACGAAATACTTTGATAGGTTACCGAAGTATGCAAGAACAATATCAAACAACCTAACCTGACCGATAATGGGTCATCGATCTATCCGCAAACTTTGGACACTTCCAATTTTGAATCATTCACATCAACTTCGCCAACGTCTACAAGAGTTGTGATATAAAAAATACGCTAATTAAGTTATTAGTTCTAGTCGGACATTTCGGTGAATGAAAATTAACCAAGAATAGGTTAGGAAGGTTCGGAAAGAAACTTTCAAGGTTTTATGTACAGATAAAAATTCTTTTTGGCTGACCCAATTCATCATGTCGGGTGAAAGTTTTTTTGTTGGATATAAAAATAATAAATTGATTTGATGTATTTTTGAAATTCGAACTGGATGAATTTTTGATCGGGAAAAGCTCTCTAATCATAAATGCTAAAAATCATTTCGTTTTCAGTCACGTTTATAATTATTATAACTGGAGTGGCGCATAAATTCATGAATTGAATTATGTTAATTGAATAATTAATTATACCGCATTATATGATCAGAAACTGTTTGGACCATGATAAATAAATGGCAGGGCATTAATCCTGTGTTTGATGAAAGGTTAGGATGAATATTCCTCTGTCACACAGCTTTATCGCATTTTGTCATGTGAGGTGCGTACTCGCATACGACAAGGGAAAATTTTCACGCATTGTCCGTTGGGAAATGCGCCGGAAAGCATCGGGGATAATATCATAATTTGTCGAGCGATAATTAGAATTTTCAAAATATTATGATTGTGTGGAGTATAAGTTGACAGACACATCGAAACAATGAGCGAAATAGCACAAAGCATCCGCAATGACAGCATCGGATGCAAAGCGGTTGGTCCTGGATCTTGAATTCCTTGAATTATTTAAAAGAAGACAGCTTCCTCTTCATCCCTACCTTTGTTTGCAAGACAACGTCTGATTCAAATACCAGTTTTCCAACTCTTACAAGCTTCATCTCCGCTTTTGAACGACTTCCTGTCACTTCTTCGTTGACTCCATTATGAAATCAGCCGACAGAAGACACCGCCTCAAGGAAATGCGTTACTATCTTGTTTGTTTTTGTAATATCATATACTAAAATTGAATATTCATCTGTAATCTACTGTAACGATAACAAACTCTTTTGAACCCGGCAAAAAGGAAAAAACGTTTCTATAGTCACTCACAAACGAAAATATATACTAATTCATAGGCGAAAATATATAAAAATTAAATAACCTACATTCCATGTATACTCAAATTTTTTAATAACATGTACAATATTTTTTTTTCGTTTAATTAATTATTCTTCAAAAAATATTGATGAAATACACTGATGATTTTTGATTATTTTTATATAAAATTTTATACATTTTTATTATTGTATAAAACAAAATAAATTCAGTCGATCATCATTTAATATAGTCCATACTTGGATTATGGACTGAATAATTTATTTTTTTTATATATACATTATCTCAAAAATATCTCTGATATTAATAAGTTAGCAAAACATTTTCAAAAATGCAAAACTTAAAATCGTGAAAAAAGGTGGAAATACGAACGAAATTAAACTATCGATATTTCAGTTCAATCTTTTATCTCGTACCTTATAAATTTTATAGCGTGTTTCGTTAGGATATTCAATCTACTTTTAATAGTTTTTAATTTTTCAGTTGTTGGAATAATTATACGGAGTACTCAAAAAATATATTTTTGCTAAGATATCAGTATCACATGTGTTAGTAGAAGTTATCTTTTCAATGGCCTAGTTGCAAATCAAGGTACTCATCAGGTGTAATGTACACAGTACAAAAATGCCTGACCCCTTCCAAGACCTAGATTTGTGCACGAATCGTTACAATTCGCCGAGGGTATTCTTATACAACCCTCACTTACGCATCCACAGCACTTTAATCTCACTTTTGAGACGGCTCTCTATAGCTAACTATAGCGTTCTTTTTATTTAGACGGCTTATTGTGTAAGATTGTACAAAGTAGGAAGATGGTGTTCTGTAAATGTTGGCCGATATACAGGAACATTTTTCAAAGAATTTTGCGATAATGGCGTCACCTGGGAATCAACTTGAAAAAATCAGGCGTAAAGTTTCGCAGTTTATTGTAAGGACTTATTTGAACTGACGGAGAATAATTACTTTTGTACAGGTTGGGGACGTGGCTAGAATAGTTTATGCATGTAAACTAGTTTATTGGATAACGATTTGATCATTTTAATTTTACCAAGCATGTCAAAGTTAGGGAGTTGAAGAAGATCGGTACGGATTGCGGTAAGTGAGAATTGTGGGGGGATGAACTGCAGAGTGTGCGGTTCCTTTCACGTGTACCCGCAGGAAGCTGGTGGTTACTTGGACGAATTATAGTTCCAAAGCTCGATGTTACAACATCTACCTACAGGCATTTTACGAGCTCCAAGTGGGAACAGTGTTATCTGAGTGGCAATAAAAATAGGTCAAACATCTAACAAGATGAGTGTCAACATTTTGACCCAACGTCAAAGATTTATCCTCCGGCAATCGGTAGCGAAAATTCGATTCAATTTTTTATTTATCCAACGTGAGAGAAAAAATAAATGAGACCGATAAAGGGAACGAAACATCTTTATTGGATCAGTTATCGCGAGCTCAAGAGGAATCTAAACAAGAGGGAACAAAAGTAGTGGATTTATTATTTTAATTAGTCCCGTGTTTTTAATTATTAGAAAAACTTGCACGCGCCGAATTATCAATGTGAAACCGATAAAAGACGTTGCGTTGAAACGAATTTGGCGATTCCGTTTGAAATTCGAGACACGCTTGGAACGAAATAAATGTAGATAATGATACAGTTATATATTAGCAAGTAAAGCATTTAACAGTTGAAAAGTTCATTGCACTTGAACAAATAGAGGGAATAAAATTTTTGCGAAATGATCAAAGGAGGAACAAAAAGTTGACTTGCAAGACCAAAGGGTTTGAAAAATCAGTAAAAGGCGGAGTGAGGGAGAGAGCGCAGGAAGAACAGATAAAATTCGCAAGGCAGGTCAAATCCCGCAGCGATGCTTTTAATTTATAAAGTAGCCACGCCCATTAGTTCGGAAGTTTTCCGTATCCTCATCCCACGAATGAGAGAGCTAAAAACAAAATGTTAAGAAGCGTGCCAAGTATAGGAATACTGACCAGTGCCGAGCCTATTTTTGCTAAACCCCCGCCAGTGGGGGTGAATTTTCACTCGGCTTGCAAATTGACCGGGCTACGTCGAAAATAAAGTTATCACTCGATAAAAGAAGAGTAAACAAAATGATTGCAGTGAGGTTAGGACGTGGAATTGTAGAATTAGGGGTGCTTGGCATTCATCTGCGTCCGCACATGATAATTCTGGGATATTTGCGCGGCCGAACATGACAATTGCAGCTTGCAAATTGTCCTAGATACGGTGGATACTATTAATGAAAACTCTCTCCATATTCGGGCAAAAAAATTGCATCGAAACGCGTGCGTGTCTGGAAAGCAAAAATATCGGGTTAAAATGATCGAGAAATGGAGCATGAAATCATAAATCCACTCGGCAACGTAGCTGCAATAGCAACCGAGCTACGGTTCTTGCCACCAATGGAGCAAATCATGATGGAGGCCAAATATCACCGGCTTCAATAAGAGACGTGAGGAGGTCGAGTGTACCGGGTTTGCTTCTCAAAAGCACCCAACTACCTTCGCTGCGTGCGCGTTCACTTACTCTTCTTCCCATTCTTCATTCTCTCGAACCTCATACTATCCGCTGACGACCAAACAGCCATTGTTAAATGCTCGCATTATCCTCGGATAACCCTCAAAAGGTTCAATTTGTTTGACCTACGCCGACTTCTTGCGCCCCACTCATTGACTTTCCATTATCCCACTCTTTTCTTTTATTTTCGTTTTCCAAAAATTGCGTGCACCTTCAAAATGTCTTTTATTTACTTCATTTTATTAACTGAAACAATTTTCTTGATAAATTTTTGTTCTTCTTGTTGACAAGGTGAATCAAACATTATTTTCTTGTCCATATTCATACATCCATATTAAAAAAAGCATGAACCGCAGCGATTCCCAGACGGACAAAAATATATTTCAAAAACTATGCAAAAAAATGTTATCATGTTAAATATTTATTGATATAAAAAATAAATTTAATTGGTGTTTCTATGAAATATATAAGTTTATATTTATTTTATAGATTATATATTTTATATATATTTGAAAATATATTTTTGTCCGTGTGGGATTCACGCGACATCGTTTATTTTTTGACAGACCGGTTTGTTTATGTACTTGATTCAAATGTTTATCAACATTTGATAGAAATTGTGAAATTTAACACGTGCGCGATAGAAAATCTAGCAGACTAGATATTTAAAATTTTTGTTGTTTTAATGTTTAATGTAATTAAAATTTATAAATG
>JAAMPD010001797.1:0-20303 GCA_025266255.1 Trissolcus basalis | reverse complement strand
GTTTTTTTTTTTTTTTTTTTTTTTTTTTTTTTTTTTTATCGTCGTTTTATGTTTGTATAAATGTTTGCTGACTCTTCAATGTCTGCCTTGTTAAGACAAGATCGCTGATGAGACAAAACACTGGCTCTCTGTTCCAAAACGATAATTCTTCTGTCATTAATTGCACGCGCATAAAACATCTCTAAATCAAAAAGCCACGCAATCTCGGTTGAAATTTATAACGATCGTAAATAAAATCCAGCCGACAACGAGTGTCTGGTGCGGCGTAAAGTATGATCCAGTTGTCACAGTGACCGCTCATTAGAATCACGAAATTGATGAGTGTCATCCCGCATTTGCCGCGAATATGATTGCGAACTATCAATTTGCAGATGCAATTAAGAGTAAAAACCGTTTCAATTTCAGTTCAATGAGATGCGGATCAAAATTGAATCATTTAACGAATCAATCATTGCGCAAATTAACTATACATATAATTCTCGTTAGTTTTTAAAAATCATTAACTTTTGAATTATACTTTATTATGATTTTTGATTTACAAGATTAAGAATTGTTATATTTTTTAAAATATTCTTTAAAAACTAGGCCATGCACTAAAAATGTTAAAATTTACTGAAATTTCCAAATTAGTCCAATCGATTCAAAACGTCATATTTTGTAAGAGAATATTTTGAATAATAATACTAATGATGTCGAAAGTAGATTTTTTAAAATTTGATTTCTCCCTTTCAAGATTAAAAAGTTATTGCAATTATTAAAATCTACAAAAATTAGGTCATCTATTGAAAATGTTCAAATTTGCTGAAATTCCAAAACGAGTTAAATCTATTTAAAATTTAATATTTTGTTTTAATAGTTTTATTTTTTATTTTTTTCATTTATTTTTTTTATTTAATTATTTTTTTAATAATTTATTATTTTTTCTTAATAGTAATACTAAACATATAAAAAGTTGATTTTTTATATTCAATTTTCAATTTTCCAAAACCTAAAATTAGGCCATATTGGAAACATTCAAATTTGCTAAAATTTCAAAATCAGTCAAATCAATACAAAATGTTATATTCTATTAGAGAATGCACTAAATCATAATACCAATAATATCAAAAATCAATTTTGTAAAATCGATTTCCCACTTTCAAAATTAGAAATGATATTATTTTCCAAAATCTAATAAAATGAATCCACATTTTGAAAATGTTCTTTGCTAAAATTTCAACACGATTCAAATGTTTTCAAATTATATTTTGTTAAAAAACACTCAGAATAATAATACTAATGATATATCAAAAGTTGATTTTGTAAATTGACTGCAACATTTGATGAACACATCTGGCTTCAAGAATCGCGACCGTTAGCATTGAAAACAGTTGTTGAATTGCAAATGAACAATCTTGAAAGTCTTTCCAAATTCGACTTATCAATAAAATGACATTCGGATGGTCGTGCCAAGTGTTTTGACTATTTATAAAGGATTTGGCTCTCAGAGGTGGGTACATAGTCTCCTGTCTGAAATGTCCGGTAGTGGGATTGGCATAGCGGGCACGCGGCAGAGAATACACAGTGTCAGCGTCTGCGGTCATACAGACCCAAGTGTGATTTGCATCCGCGTCAAGCCATTGTGTTATGCCACGAGCGCGACCAAAATAACGCAGGCCTTCGTCGGCTTCGTCTGCTCCGAACCAACAAACACGTTCACGCGAGCGCGTGGCTGCTGTCTTTCCCAATCGTTTATCGCGCTGCGAGTATTGTCAAGGCTCGTCTTTCCTGCGGAAATCGATACCAAGTGTCATCAACCTGTTGCTGCTTTCACGGATGCGTCGCTTGTTCTAACGCACCGATGCGGATCCTTCGACGCCGCGGTCGCTTCGCTTGTCAACCGAGTGTTTGTGCAATTTGAACAAAAAAAAAATAAAGACAAACCAAAGCGACTAAGCCTTTTCAAAGCTTTTTTTATAAACCGGAGGAAGAAAAAAACTCACGTTCGTCAACGGTATAAATAAACTTTGAAAAACATCGCAAGTGCGCCAGACAAATCGGTAATTCAGTTTTAATGTTTAAAACTTATTTTGAAACTCGTTTATTATTGTTTTTTCTTTCAATTTTCATTTTTCTCTTCCAATTTTCCTTTTTCGAATGAATTTCATCGGGTCAATTTGGTAGTTAATTTTTATCGACCATAGTGGCGGATTTTAATCTGTTTTGACGAACCAACCCCTGGCAGACGTCGCGCACTTTGGGGAATCGGGTTTCCATTCTTACGTAATACAATTGGCTATTAAAAACTCAAACGGCTATTACCTTTATTGTGAATTTCACTTTGCAATTACATTACCCGGGATTAGGCATGCCGGTCACGCCAGCGCGATTTGAGTATTAGTTCCCCAAACGAAATTGTTCTTTTTTTTTCCTACTTTTTCGTCGAACCGTTATTATTTTCACGGAAAATAATACGTTCGTACATTTCTATTAGTATTTCTGTTTGTGAGAAAACAAATTACATAATTTTACATGAGGAACTTGTTCGAATTCGTCGACAAAATTAACTGCCTGTTTCAACCTTTTTTTTAATTAATTTGTGAGTTAGAGGCAAAACGCCTCGGTGGAAATTATTTATCGGAAGTTTGTGTCTTGAATTTCTTATTAGCCACGACACCATGGGAGGAACTTCATTAAGATACATAGACGAGAAACTTTTCATTCCGGACGACACTGTATCTTATGTGTCTCAAGATATGGCAGCGACCAATCAACGGAAAAGAGTTAAAATGAGGAGCTGACTAGCCTGCAAACACCTGCCGATTAAAAAAATTTGTTCGATGCAGTAAGTAAACTTGAACTTAACAAATTGAAACTTGTTTTACGATCGGTAAAACGTGTCACGAAAATTGATGTCCGGTTGAGATGTTAAAATTTTAAATAAATAATTTTAATTTTGCGAGTTGCACCTCTCTGACGTGTCTGAGACAGAAGTTGTTCATCGAAATCAACGGAACGGCAGCAATAAGAAGTTTACATGACGAAGCCGAACTTGACCGAACGTTCAACGAACTTTGGCGGAGACAAAATGCTTTGCGTGCCTCGAATACCCGATGCGAATACTTGACTGAATGAATTTAGGGCTTCACGGGGAAGTGGTTTGTTATACGGACCTATCGTTCATAGGATCACGCTTCCGAAACTATATTAAGATGTTTCGATAAAAATTTGTTCCGAGGGGTAACTTGAATTGTCGTTTAATTGACACTTCCAGGGCGTCCCCCAGAGGTGTCACTTACACGCAACCAAAACTAATGGCTGTTTAATTAAACTTTCGTCAAATTTGTTGGTGCCCATCTTTTGAGTTTATTTTGATCGTGTTAAAACCCGAGATCCGAAAGGTTGACAAGATTATGCTACGCGATTCGTTAATTCATCCGAATTTTGTTTTGCAAACAAGCTTACTTTTAAAACCTTTGAAGAATTTATTCGCGATGGTAAAAAAAGGTATGAATATATTACGAGTAATACGTCTCAGTCTTTGGCGGCCGTTTTTATACTCGGTGTCAAATTGAACATCACAAAATGATATAAACTCACTTGTAACGCGACTGCTTTGAATATTCAGGCTGCGAAGACTCGGATAAAAATCAAATATAGCAAAAATATGAAAATTTCAGCGAGAGGGCGTTTGTTATCATATTATTCAAGTAAAATTTTAAATTTAAATTCTAATGCCTCACATTCTGGATTGATTTAGTAGCAGAAATTTCATCAGATTTTTTTTTGTTACGCTTGTCTATGCTGAATAAATGAATAATTTTCGTAAATTAAAAATGACCCTCTCATGTATCTTCGTAAAAAATTTTTTTATCCACTATTCGAATTATTTCGATACGGTTTTTCCCGTTGCATCCGATCAATCGATATCATCGCACTAATTTCATCTATTTGTAGATGAATATAGGTCGATGCTCAACTTTAATTATGCACCACGTTTTGGCTTCAGCTCATCATTAGTTCGATAATACAAGTCATAAAAAATTTGTTTATTGCAAAACGTTCGTTTACTTTTTTACGTCGTCCATTGAAAATTAACTTTCAAAAATGTTATCGCATGAGTCACCGCGCCAATTCATTTGCAACGAAATAATCGTATCAGGTTGACTTGGAAACTAGATGAAAAAAACATTATGAATAATTTGTTCCGTCGTTGTTATTTATTATTATGATTATTTCACTTTATTTTGCCTGTTTCCAGATTAGCTGAGTAAGAATTGGTACAAAATATTATCTCACATATTGAATAAATAAATGATAAAATAAATAATGAAAATAATATATGATGTATTTATAATACAATGTGTTTATTTCGTTAACATTTAGAAATAATTGTAATCAATTGATTTTTATTTCTGGAAATGTGAATTATCACTCAAAAATTAAACAAAAAAATAAATCAAATAATAAAGTATAATGCGGTATTATTTTGATTCTAGCCAGGTTACTTTTAAATTGTTTAAGAATAAAAAACTACGAAATAAATTTGTGAGAAAAAATTATGAAAAACAAAATTAGTAGCTTATTTTTTAAATTTTGATCTAGTATAGTTTATGTAAATGTTTTTAATTACCAAAATCCGGTGATTACACATATAGAGTAAATGGGGTAGCTTTAGCGAATCGTACAAACCAAGCGGATCCATTCGGTCAGTTATTGATAACTAGAAACGTACAAAAGAAGATCTTTTCGGTTGTTTGTAAATGTTATGGCTGTTCAGTTCGTCGGATGTTTTAATTTAAAAACATTACATTGGTTCTGCTCAGGTAACCTGGATTCCCAACGCCAGTATTGATTCGACGATATCAAAATTAATGTCAAAAATAATATGAAATCCAATCGATTGATTAACTCGGTTCGTTCAATCGTTCGCGATTGAGTCGAGGTTTTATTAACCCGTGAATAATTGATTCGACAACGAACTGTTTTTAGAAATTGAGATGATACAATTTTTACTTTATACTCATCCTTAAAATATCAATTACTCGTTCAAAATATCAGCTGTTTTTAGCTAACAGCCGATTAAGTAGGCAATGAAGATTAAACGGTACTCATTAAGCGTATTAAAGTTCGCTAACTTATTCCTCCTCTTGGAAACCTCTTTTTTTCTCAGGCCAAAATCTTGTTCCGGTTAATCTAACTTTTTTGATTAACTTACGCGCTGATAAAATGTTTGGACAATTTTCATTTTCAACGATAGCTGAAAGTTTAATCAACTGGAATTATCAAACAGAAACGCGGGCATTTGTGTTTTGTCCGCCGCATAAAAAGCATGCATATTTATGTTTACTTTATCCATCGGGTTTGTTTTTAAAAGAAACAACCAAAAAAGTATATATGGAACGATGAATTTCCGATGAAAAAGTGACACGGCGTAATATATTTGCATGCAAAAATAACGTGTGTTTCGCCCGAGACAAATGTATCAAGTGCCTCTTAGAAGCAGCGCGGTATGGATTCTAGTTGAAAAGAGGCAAAAACATTTGTACCATCGGGCGATACTCTTTCAAAGATCCATTTTGCTGTGACGTTCCGCTTGATAAAAAGGAAAAACATTTTCAGAAGAGCGCCACGTTGTTTTTTGTTATATCTGCTATTTTATTGTTCCATTTTTTTTTTTGCACGTATCCTTTATCTACTGCATTTGATCTGTGCGAATCAATAGTCGTCTATGACATTTTCCCGGACTATACACGTTTTCGTCGACTATTCAAAACTTCTATTGCCTTTCGATCAAAAGATGGATGACCATCGTTCAAAAGCCGTACCGTTTCAAAAGTTCACAAAACATCGACCGTGCCAAAAGAGACTCTACAACCAGTTTTATTTACTTAGTCTTTCAGGACAAAAAAAAGTTGTCGATTGTTGATTAACACTTTGTGTTTATATTTTATCTGATGCAGCTCGTCAAATATCGATCGGCGTTTAAGCATTTTAGCTAAGTGACACCGTTGATCTTGTTAGATACGACGTTAATTACGGGCATCTCAGAAGCGATCGAACGAGATCAGTTTTTTATCCCCCTAAATTTGATACACATCAAAGACCCGGATTTTTATTTATGGATTCTGATTAGGGACACTGGTTAATGACTCGTCGCGTGGTTTTGAGAGTTGTGATTTATGAATTTCATTCCCCCATAATATTTGGGAAAACAAATGTTAATAAAAAAATTTCAGTCGCGGGGGAAATACATTTTTGGAATCCTTGGCCAGTTTGATTAGTCTTTGTTATGCTTTTTTTTTGCCATGTCATATACGGGCACTTAGAAACATTCCTGACCTAAAAACTCGGCTTTTCGCTAGAGTGAGCTATAATTATTTCGAAATTAGTGACAATCAATCATTTTGAAACTTTAATATCTGAACGAAAAGTGAAAAGTTTTTTTCTCCCTAAAATTGCAGGTTCATTTTTTTGATTGGTTTTGAAATAGAGAAAAGTACATTTGTGGGCTGATAATTTTTTCTGAGATTTAAATCCGGAGATTTTGGAGGTAACGGGAGGATCTTTTGTAAATGACAAATTCTGTTGCAGCTCGTTTGGTGCTATGAAAGTTACTGGGTGTGAGCAATAAATTTCTATCTCAAAACAATAACCGGTTCACAAATTTCGCGACCAGATAGTGCACATAATATTGATAACAGTGAAATCAATATGCAGTCTGTGTGTTAACACATCCATGTGTTTCACGCTCGGACAACTCTGATTTCATATTTCACCGCACAACGCATTGTAGAACCTTTCATAATATTCAAATGTTCGTAATATTAGCTTGGGCGTCTGGATTCATTTCTTTTGTCAAACCCCGACCGAACAACTTTCTGATGTTTTTTAACTGAAGAAAAATAATCTTTTCAATTTGCTTTTGCTTTTTTTTTCATTGCAATAACAAAATGGAAAACAATGAGGAAAAAAGGCAAAAACAAATAGATAAGTGAGAATGTCGAGGATTAATGATCCAATATGGAGAATGAAAATTGAAAATATCACTCTCGACACCTCAAAATTTTGCGATTTCCTTTGGACGTTGATTAAACGTAAACAAAAACAACGGGCGAGATCCAATAAACTTGAACGAATGAATGTCGAAAAAGTTTTTCGCAACAGGCGTGTTGTGAACTACGGTAATACCCATTTGTTAGCTCCAAAAACTTGCGCCAACTTATTAACAATGCAAGAATATTTTAGGAGCAAATAAGAGTACGCATCACTTATATCTTATGATTCGAAAAGTTTCGTTCATTCCTGCTGTGGCGTGGGTTGAATTTCTCAAAGCCACATAATGCGGGCTTTGCAAGATGCTCGCTGTTTCGTACAGGAAATTAGAATGCAGATTAAGCTTGCTTTGCGAACAGTCATCAGATGCCGACAAGCCGATTGATGTTTCCCTTTGATAATTCGGGTCCAGCTGCTGCATTTCCATGCAAATTTCAAATGACGATGATTTGCAAATATTTCTAATTAATATTCCTGAAATTTCAAATAAAAATACTTAGAAACATATCCCTCTACTTACAACCATGAATGAGACATAACTTTCAAAAGTGAATCATGACTTTTTTTTTATTTTCCTTTGTTTACATTTTGTCACTTTGTTTCGACGCTTGGAACTCCACCTTGTGGGTACTTTAACAACAGACACCTTCATCTACATGATTTTACGGTCAGTTTTATTTCATAATAAAATAAACGTTTTCTTTTTTATAGTAGTAAAACTTCAATTTTTTTTTTTTGTAAAAGACAGTAAACATGCAGTGGCAGGTTTTTACAGTGGATCTCAAAAACATAAAATTGTCCCGAGTTATAATTCGTGGACCTCAAACTGAATCTAAATTTCTGTCAACTTACATAATTGGTTCCACAACTAGTTATCCGAATTAGGTATGTTTCAGATGTTCGATGATTTTGGGCGCGAGGTTCAGAGGCACTGTCGTAAGTACATCTTCGAATTCGATTTGACTAACAACTTCAATCAAAACATCCGTATGCAATTAGAGACCCGTTCGATTTGATACAAGGAGCCAAATTTCTTCGCCCCTTTTTGGTAATCGCAGCTTTTCGACGAATCGTCCCCCGTTTCAAAAGATAGGTCTCAAGTTACAAATCCAACAGAAGGTTCTGGTCGGTGCAGGTTTTGTAAAAATCCTTGTCCTTCCTCTCTATTGAATTCATGTGCGAACGATAATGGCATTACCGCATTACACAAAATAGAATTGAATTTAAGGCTTCCTCGGGAAGCCCTAGACGAGCACGCCTGGTTGGGATCCGATGTTGGTCTCAGTTTGTTAAAAACTCATAGGCAATTCGGAGAAAGAAATCGCTCTTGGTGTCGCGCGCGATGAAAATGTGATTCACGGTTTTGCTTTTTGGTCATTTGATCCGGCCCTCGGTGGCTTTTTCCCGTCCAGTGTCAAATCCGTGGCTTTTTCGACTCGAGTGGAGTTAATTCGCAATGGCGGACGAGGACAATCCCAACGAGATTGACGCCGAGGATGAGATAGCCGAGGAGGGGTAAGGGTCCGCAATTAACGTCGCTTTTCAACACGCGTGGCAAACACCCCTTTTCCGCGGAACAAAAACACTTTAACGTCACCGCTTTACTACGAAACACTTTGCAAGATTGGCAATTTTCGTGATGAGGTTTTTCTATTTTTTTTTTCTCTCCTCTCCTTTGTCTTATTCTTTTTGTTTAATGGTTTTTCAGTCGTTTGCGAGGCAATATTCAACATCGTGACTACCGGGACACAAATCAGTTTTGATGTAACCTACTTATCGTGATTGAATTAACGGAAAATGAAAATGTTACGTGGTTGACACCAGATCCAATAAGAAAACACGTTCCAAGATTGAAAATGGGTAAGACAGTGGTATCGATAATCGATACAGTCATTTTGTAAAACGTACGACGTCTTGAGATGTGCGGCGCGCGGTCTCTTTTTTTTCATCACTTATTCGGTGGCATCGAATCAGTCTAATGGGAGAAGAAAAAAAGTTTGCCAACTTGAGTTTTAGGTTGCTAAAGTATCCTCTCGATTGGATTGTGCTCTTCAGCGTGCAAACAGCCTTTTTTTTGCCTTCACTTTTTAATTGCACCAATCACTGAACAAACATCATTTCTCATCCGAGTTTTACATTTTGCAAGATTGAAAAGTGACCTGACATTTTACTCTTACATAAAATGAAACACTACAGCAAAACCTCGGCAGTCGGCTGTATATAATTGATCGATATGATTCCTACTGGAAAACAACAAAGCCACACAGAAGCCATTTCATTAAAAAAAAATTATACCGCATAAAAAAGTCATCCTGATTTTTTTTTCTGACCAAGAAAAGTTTTAATTCTGAAGTACGTATAATCATGCAAAAATCCGAGTGACTAACGTGCGGATAATGATCGTAACAGAATCGCCATTGAGCTCGCAAATAGAAAGGAAACAAAAGGCAAAGCCAAACGGGACTAATTTCTTCGTTACAATATGAAACCATTCTGAAAAAGTCGGCCTTGAATTGGCCAATAAATCATGCGCTTCGAAACACAACGTCTCAGATAAAGAAGAACCTAAACACTTATCGCGCACTAAATTATCGTCGTTATCTAAGAATGCAATGCAATAATTATAAAACGCGCGAGCGATTCCCCACCAGCCGGTTGACTTACATCAGCACTTGCAAGTCGGACAATTAGTAAGCGTTAAAATTCCTCGACTGGAACGCGACTAGGATTCGGTTCAAGTTCTAGGTCTTGTCATCGTCATCCAATTATTTTCTGTGACGTCGACCGACTGCTTATGGTCAATTTTGTTTCATTTTTTCTCCTATCATGATGTTTCAGCGGTGGAACTCGTTTGGTCAGTGCGCTCGACCTTAACCTTATTATCCGAAGGTTTGTTTCGGATTTGCGGAGAAAAGAAATCGCTGCAGTCTCCTTTGTTTGGATTTCAATATTTGAATCAAACTGTGGCCGGGGGATGTGTGACACTTTTCAAAACATTTGTTCCGCCGACCTCTGCCATCCAAAAGCATATGAACTAAAACAAACGATGAAAGTAAGCATCAAAAAAAAAAAAAAAAAAAAATGTTTTAGAACAACGTTTTTGTACTTGCTCTTTGAACGGTTTCAAATGGTTTCTTATCTTATTAGTAAGGTGACGTTTCTTTTGAAACACTTTTTTGCACAAAAGTCATCTTAGAACACCGTTTGATAGAAAAACATTTTTGTACAAAAAAATAAAAGAATAAAAAATTGAGAACGACTGTTTGGTTTCGATTGGATGATTGGCCAATTAGATTGTATCTTGTTTGAATGAATGGAAAATAGGAAAATAATTGTTTCGCGCAATTAACGAACAATCATCATGAATCCAAACGTGCCAATAATCGAGTCAAAACAAGTTTTTCAACCGAGTCCTTAGCAGGAAAATGATACGCTCGACAAATTGCCTGTGTTGGCGGTCTTGAAGCGAGTAAAAAAACGTCCGAGCCGGAAAGCCTTGACGCAACATCGTAGTAGGTGTGAGTACGCCAAGTCGCATGTGACAAAGATTTCGCGTTTTTTTTCCTTTGGTCAATCGATGCCCGGTCGCCGGCTCGAAAACCATGCGCGCAATTTTCAATTACAAGTCGAGTCCTGACGTTGACTTTTCGCAGTGCTTTTCGTCCGATTATGTTCCTTGACTGTCCGACGGTCCTCATGTGTTTTTGCAAATCGCTCAAACGACGCAAGAAGTACTGGGTGGATGCACAGTTCGAGACGGTCTGTTGTGCCGGCAGCTGGAGACGAATCTCGGATTTGTGAGTGATTTAAAGCCCTTTTTCCAACTCCAAAGCGAAATCCTCCAGTCGAGGAGATGGAAATCGCTCCATCGAAGCGACTCGCCTCTCTTTGCGAGGAAATTAGATTCGAGTTGTAAATCCGATGACTCGGTTCGTTTCATGAGATTTCATTTCGTTTCGTCTTGTTGGTACAGAAAAGAAGGGGGGGGGATTGAGTTGTGGCTGTCGGTCAGCGAATTAATGTCAAAGCTATGTCAAAACAAAGTGGCGTGCGATTGAGTCTTTTGTGATGCGCGGTGCACGGACGTGTTTACGTTTTCTCTGTTTGCCGAGCACTTGTGACGTGACATGTTGATTCGAAATTCTGCAATGGGGAAAAAACTTCATATGATTATGATGGAATGTTTGTGTAATGTTTTTAATTGTTTCGGTTCCGTAAAGTGGACGTTTAATATAAAATAAAAATTTTCTTTGACAATAAGTTTTGTAACTATAAAATTCCACAACTCCAGATATGACTGTTGACGTACGCGTGCACGTCAATCTGAAAAAAAAAATTGAAACAAACAACAATGTCGTTGTGAATAAACAAAAGACATTCGCTTGAATTAAAAATTGAAAATAAAAAAATGAATATGAACAAAAAAGAATTGTAAAAATGTGTTTCACGCTGAAGTAAATTAAGTAAATGGAGAACGTTTTTTTTATCATTTCCATGTGGGTTGTTTACAATATCTCTTACAAACTTTGTTCGATAAACATTCAAACCCAATTTGACAAGATATTATTGTAACTGAAAATTGAAGCAAACATTGGGAAATATAAAACATTTCCAATTAATTTTCATTCATGGACGGTTCTATCTTATCGTCGATTTTTGCTGTTTGAAATTTTCAAACGATGCATCAAGATAGGCGAAATGTTTACATTAAGATCTTTTTTTTTTTTCCAAAGCGAGCGACGTCGTGGAATAAAAAATGCTCCATCTGCTTTAAAAAACCTTCAAAATGCACTTAGCTCGAATTTTGAAACAGAGTTTAGCGAATACCATCCGTTCAAAATCGAACTGGGTCATAAAAATATAACAGTGTTATTGTAGGAAAAAACGCCGAGGAACTAAAAATATCGATTGTTTATCGGCAATGTCAAATACTTCCGAAAGACTGGATGAATTACTTGAAAAATGACCTTTCCTTTGATCGTCCGAATTTTCTTCGATTTTTTTTAGTGAAGGTTTTGCGACGATAAATGTTGACGGTTTTATTAATAAACAAACTTTTTTTTCTACACTAAGCAAGCACTTGAATGTCTATTCTAAGAAGGTTTTGCATAATATAAAAACCATTAGCGAAATACCACTCTGCAAAGCAAACGGATGAACAATCCCTAATTTGCATAATTATTAACATATTGCATAGCGCGAGGCCGTTGAGAGATCATTCGTTATCAATTTTCTGTTCAAACAATTTTTCTTCCTCGTCGGTGACAACAGTTTGAGAAATATGCTTTTTTTATCGTAATTTATTTTCTCATTTATTATTAAAATTGGACACTTTTGCGGCTAGATGGAGTTCATTTCGAGCGTGCATTTTTAATTTAACCACTTGAAATAAAACAAAAGTTCGAAAATTGGTTTCCACCGGCGGTCGAAGTCGAGCCAGATGGAACTTACCCGACGAAAGTCGAATTATAAATTTTCAGCGTCAGAATGTCAGGAATAACGATCCTATAATTAGAGTGGATAACAAAATGTATGATGCTTTGATATCGAGACGTGTCTTCCATTTATATTAAAATTCTCGTGCCTCCGGGAATACAATTTCAACGACAAACAATCATTATCCGACTCGACGCAACTGGAACAAATATTAAATTTAAGACATTTCTTTTATTTCATCTAAACAAATCTCAAACATTTTCTATTTCGTGATTTTGCATTGAAAACAGTCAACAATTCCTTACTTTATGTCAATTTTCCATTATTGTAAGTACGTCTGCATCAATTGTGTATCCTGAAACAGAAAAAAAACACAAATAAAACATAACAACAACAAAGAACAAAAAAGCACAAAGTTAATTAAAGTGCGCTTCATAATAGCATCGGAAAGTGGCAAAAAGTTTTTTTTTATCTTAACGAGGTGTAAATGTGACATAATGTTTTTTTTTTGTGTTTTTCCAGCAATTAATCGGTGATGCGTCCGCAATTCGGTCAGATGTGTTGGTGTTGGGTGTTTTTTTTTCTTTTCGCTCGGATCGTCAAAAGTTAAGGTGATGATGACAGTGTGGGAAAGAAAAAAAAAGCGTAGGGGATAGGTTGAGTGCTCTTAGGATCTGAGAATCTGTAAAGTTTACCGGGTCGTTCTTTGATCGATCCGCGGGCTATAAATAAAGTGTCTTGTGTATAGGTTCGTTCGAAAATAATTATCGATTTGATCGCAAATATTTATCGCGATGCACGGCACGCTCTCGTGGGCGTTTCTTTAAATACGCCCACTTATGATAATAACACAAATGGAAGTTATGATACGCATTTTGGCCACTGCTTATCATTTTCCATTATTTTCTAAAAAAAATAATGAGAAAAAAAATTTTGTTTCAAAATTTTTCTATTCAATAAAAACTGAATCAGAGAACAAAGGTAAACAAAAGATTTACTATCAAAACATCACTCAAAAAGTAAAACACTCAATCATTTTGAAATTGAATCTAAAATTTGATATTCAAATGAAAAAAATAAATAAATAAAAATATTTTGAATGAAAAACATTCTGTGGCCACTGTTTATCATTTTCCATTATTTTTTCGTTTCAAAACAAATCAATTTTGGTTGAAAATTTGTCCGTTCACTAGAAACTAAACCAGAATAAAAAAGGTAAACAAAAGATTGACCTTTCAAAACATCAGCCAAAAAGTGAAATACTCAATTATATTCAAACTAAATTTAAAACTGCATGTTTCTAAAAACTAAACAAATTTAAGCACACGAAACACCAACACAAACACAGGCTAACTAATGTGCACTCGAAATTTCAGTCATTCACATTGTGTCGCGAATAAAAAGCACCAAACAATTTTTCGCTCTATACAAAACAAATATACCCGTAGCAAACGAGACGTCGCGAATGTAAACATTAGACACATTTTGTTTCGTTTATAAATTTGACACACGTAAACTCGTAGGAAAAGTGTTTTCGTTTTGTTTTGATTTTTTTTTATTCGGTTAGCGCGAACTCGTGTGTTACAAATTAGTTTTTAGAATCGGTCTATCGTGTTTATTGTAGGTTGCTGGTCGGACTCTCGCCGAATATAGGACAGCACGTGCAGTTCGCGGAGGGTACGAATTTGCGGTGCCGTGAAGACCCTAAGCCAGGTGAAATCAGGTTGGCACACTAAACCAATGCGAACAAGCGTTGTCGAGGCAGGGATTATGAGCTGTCTGGTGGCGGTTTATTGACCATCCAAAGGTTTCGATGGAAAATGATGACGAAAATTATCCGAGCACAAAGATTGTCTGTACAAAATTTTAACATCTTGTTTTTCAGCCAAAATGAAAATTTTCTTGCAAAGTTCTTTTGATAATTTGTTGAGAAATTTTATTATTAAATTTGTTATAAACTTTGGTGACGACTTTAATATAACGATCTTAAGTAAAGATCCTTCAAGCCAATGTCTATAAATTCGCGACTAATTTTCTCATCATGTAGCTTGTCATCAGAACTTGCACCTCCAAGTAACTTTGACTTTTCATCGTTCAAGTCATGATTAATTTCTGACTTGAGATAAAAAAAACGTAGGTTGTTGTGTTTGCCTCATCTTTTTGTAGTTCAGTTTTCTTGGTCCAGTTAGATAGGTCAGTTTCACATACGCTTGGTAAATTTGATCTCTCGGATCCAATGCTGATCTTTCTTGTAACAAAATCCAGTTTAAATTAATCACATCGGGTTAGAATAAAAAAAAAATATATATAGACCCTTTAACGAGACACGTTCAAAAAGTGACAAGAATTTCATTAATTAAATCGCACTTTATGGCTTTTAGTTTGTTTTCATTAGAAGCCTTTTTGATTAATTGTGAATGGACTCTATATTGAATTGTAGATTATACAGCGGTAAACATTATCTTGATGATTTATGGATCCGGATTTCATGGATAAATATTTAAGATAATTTAATCACATTTATTGCACAAGAGGAACGAAATTTATCAAACGTATTGATTAAAGAAAATAGTAACTGTCGTCGTAGTGATTTTGTATCGTAAATTACTTTATCGACAAGCCAGAGTAGACCATCCATAAAAATAAACTTTTTCCCCCCCTAATCTTAGCTGTATTTAACGATGTTAACTCAATGATCGAATAAGTTTATTTTCTTCTATTTCCCGAGCGTGGAGTTTAAGAAACAATTTTCGACGATTTTTTTTTTTTTAACAAGTAAAATTTTTTTCTTTCACTTCTGACATTTTTAGCAAAATCGTACAATACGAGATCATTAAAAATTTTGTTCTTCTCTAAACTACAGGCTTTGGAAAAAAAAAAACGTACATGATGGTACATTGTTTATTGTTCCAAAATAAAATTCCATGTAATTAATTTAATATGTCGCGATGTTAACGTGGCATGCTATGAAATTATTTGTCGTATGAGAAGAAAAAGAATTACGTCAGAGCTTTTGTTGTTTAAATTATGCTTTATTAGAAGATTAAATTGAACGGTTATTACTAACATTTCCCGAGGAAATTCATATTGAAAATTTTGTTTTAAAGAAAATCGTTAATCTTTGTTATAATTTCATTCCGAGTATTACTTCGGTTTAAAATTGATACAATTTTAATCTTTCGTAAATACGACGTAATGTTTTTTTCAATCACCAGTTGGACGTCACATTATAATGAAACTGAATTATTTTTACTGTCAGAGACAAAAGTTTATAATTGAATATAGAAAATCTATTATCCAAGGGGATGCACGGTTGTTTGATTAAATTAATAAGAAAATACTCAGTTTTATATAAAAGATCAGATTCCTTGGATTAAACATTCAATTCTTTTACCGCGGTAAATGTTATTACCTTTCTGAAAATTTAATTTAATTAGGTCAGATGAGTATAATTTGAATTTCGCCTCTCGTTCTTAAATACGTAAATATTAATTAAAACTTAATAAACATCTTATTAAGGAACTGGCTTGTGGTAGTTTGTAAACATTCTCAGATCAACCGTAGTTGGAAAAATTCGATCGCGAATAACCAATAATCAATGATGAAATTCACCCCGATAGTTGAGACAATTCAAAAGACACGGATGGTCGATAATGAACAATTTCGCAAATTGTGCCACACAATCTGCTAGTGGCCATTTTCATTATACCGTGGCATGCACTGTTGTTCTTTTTATTTGACATGTTCGAAATTGAATTAAACTATGTCCTTTTTTTTCTTTTCAGTTGAAACAATTCTTTCGAATCAAATAAACGTTCGCAGATGTAATGGAAAAAAAAATTACACAAAAGAGAATGTAATTCGGAATGAACAAAAAAAAAGCACCCCCGGACAACGAGAAGAAAAAACGGTCGGTACTTTTGAAAAATTAATGGACGACGTTCACGAATGTAAGCATTCGTAATTATTTTCGGCTTGTTAACGACGGAGCTGAATTTTTCTTCTTTCTTTTTTTTTTTTTTCGTTCGAAACGTTTTAATTATGAATTGCCGAAGTAAGTAGGGCACCGGGGGAAAAAGCGGAATTGCGTACACAAACACGAAGGAAGCTCATTAAACGTTCAGCAAACAACAATAGACCACTTCACATCTACTTCAGAGTTCGCCACGATCAAAATTACCGTTTATGCGCGCGATCTTCAAAACAAACACTCCTTGATAAACGTGGATCTCCAAATGCGATCATGTTCATAAGTATGGGACGAGAGCCATTGAATTCGTCGGTGGAACGTGAAATGTTCTTGAGTTGACACCGGCCACGCGATTGATCCCGCTATTTTTATCGCTCTCAAAAGCCCCGAGTGAATCTCATTTTGCGGCTCGTTTCAAAATCCGCATTCCCGAGGAGGGAGGAGGGGGGGGGCAAAACCAAGTTCCGGGCAAGCCAAAAAAAAAAGAAAATCCACTCTTGCATTGGCACCAAAAAGACTAACCTTGAAGCTTCCGAATGAGAGCTCTTTTATAACGAGTTTTTATTTCTTTTCTCAACTCATGCAACGACGATCAACAACGTGAGATTAACCGTGAAACAACGAAGGATCGTTCGGGTTCAAGTTCATCTTTTTTGGGGACGGAAGTAAACACGAGTTGATAGAAAAAGAGAGAGGGAGAGAGAACAAAAAAAAGAGGCGAAGATGAGGAAAAGAAAACGGCGCGAGGAAAAGGCCGAGTGGCGAAATAGAAGTTGTGAAAAGCACGTGTGGTGTGCGCTATGTCTGGCGGTTAAACTTTTGACAGGGCCAGGAATGTGTCGAACGGGCGAGAATGGTAGTTGGAAAAGCGGTCGCGACAGGAACGTATGGTCCCCGAGAGCGATGCCGCCCCTGTTGATGCATATAAACATCTAGTGAATGGCATGTAAAGGTGTATCCTCCGGTGGATGTGTGGACTTTGAGTGCGAGCGAGGGAGCGTGCTGGCGCGTCGGGTCGAGTCGGAGTAGGACGGCGGCGGTCGGTTAAGGGCGCATGCCTGAGCGAGAGAGAGGCGGCGAGCCGGCGCGCTCGGCTGTCGGACGGGGAAGGCAACATCCCTCCTCGTGACCCTTCGTCATCTCGAGAAGCGGGCGAACCCCGGTGCGCTTAGTCTACCTTGCACTCACGCGTAAGTCTAACACGGGGTGTGCGCGACTGCTGGCCGAGTTCGAGCCGCTTTTCGAGGTTTTGGGGGGCGCGCGCGCGCGGGTCGCGGTGGGATCGGTAGGATGGAAACCACCTGATGCGACCGGTGCGGAGTCAACAGTGAAAATTGGCAATTGGTCGCGGCATTGATCGCGCGGCCGTTTGAATGGGAGCTGACCGGTAATTGCGACAGAGAGAGCGCGGGTCAGCGGACAGAGCGTGGCAGGCGCTTTAGGATGGGCTGCAGACCGGCAGCGCGGATCCGGGCGGTGGAAGAGCGGGCCGACAAGAGCGAGCCGTGTTCGCTGTCGCAGGTGTTCGGCGTGCTGGTCTGGACTAAGCTGCTGAAACAGTCCGAGGACGAGGACGAGGAGGAAGCGGAGCTT
The DNA here is from genome assembly GCA_025266255.1 of Trissolcus basalis. Classification (NCBI taxonomy): domain Eukaryota; kingdom Metazoa; phylum Arthropoda; class Insecta; order Hymenoptera; family Scelionidae; genus Trissolcus; species Trissolcus basalis. Next base: position 2,269 of record JAAMPD010001797.1, on the reverse strand, counting down.
GGGCACGTGCAGTTCCCGCGCGCCAGGTAGTGAGGATGCAGAGGTTGCGTTCCACATTCAAGAGGTCACGCACACCGACAGGCGCCGAGATGAAGTCGCAGAGCAGCTTGGAGGTGCCCAAGCAGGTGCGCTCCGCGTCCTTCGACGAGATCCAGCTCGAGGCCAAGTTCCGCGACGAGCGGGGCATCCTCAGGGAGCGCTTCACCACCGCGAGGACCAACTCGTCCTCGTCGTCGTGCTCGCCGGTGCGCTCGCAGGACTCCGCGTCCGGCGCCCGCAAACTCGCCACGCTCAAGGTGCCGCAGCTGCAGAGCGGCCAGAGGTCCAAGAGCGTCGACGTCTGCGACAAGTATTACCTCACCGCCGACCGGACCCTGGTGGCCGGCACCCGGCCCGAGCCCGAGGCGTCCACCCCGCAGAGCCCCGGCTCCACGGGCTGTTACCACTGTGCCTGCGTCAAGGAGTACAACCTCCTCCTGGCGCGCAGCCAGGAGGACTCCTCCAAGGACGACGAGGACGAGCTGCCCCTCGACACCGAGGAGGAGGCCGACGACGGCGACGACGAGGAGACCGAGGACATCTCCGAGCACACCATCGACGACGACAACGACGCCAGCGAGGACTCCAGGAGGGAAGGCAGCCCTGAGATCCGCGTTACCCTGCTTACCTATTTCGATAACCCGACCTCCGAGACCGACCTCGACGAGAACAGCTCGACCGAAGCTAGCGGCGAGCTCTTCCCGTACGACCGACAGCGCCGACGGTCCATCACGTCACCCAAACTGGCCAGACAAGAAGCTCTCACTTCCTTTCCGGACAGGGTGGATGACGAGGACGACGACGACGATGACCGCGAGAAAAAGGTCAATGCCAGCTCCTCCTTCGTCGTCCGCGATATCTTCCTCACGGTCCCCGACCTACGCCGGGACAGGGCTGCCTCGGTCGATTCCTGCTTCAACAACAAGAACAGCAACCCCGAAGACCGAAACTACCTCGAGGTCCCGCAGCAGAGCACGCGGTCCAAAAGTGTCGACATCGTCCTGCCAACCGATGTACAGACCAGATACACCGCACTGCTCCCGGAAAAAGAGATGAGGATCTGGCGAGGGTGCGTTCCTCTCTCTCTATCTCTCTTTCTGATACACACATTTTCTGTCTCTTTTCAATCTTACAAAAATGACTCTCGTTAGAATAGGAATTCATTTTCGTCCTTGGAGGCAAAATAGTCACGAGTTCTTGGCTGAAGAAAATTTTACGATCAAAACGAAAATACGTACTAGGAGCTTGGTTCTGTTTTTGTATGCTGAACTAAAATTGTAATCACTGGGACTGACGGGGGAAACAAGTGAGGTTCAACTTGGCAAAATCAATTGTTTGATTGCAATTCAAAATATTAAAGTCGTTGGATTTTTCTTACAATTTTGTTTCTCGGATTATGGATATCAATTAAACAGACCGTAATATTATCCCGTGCGTTCCATCGTATTGCAGCAAAATCACGTTTGCATGGAGTTAACAGTTCGTGTGAAACAGTATCGCCTAGTTAAATATACATTTACGTAATTAGTGTAATTTACAGGAACTTGTTAGCAGCACTCGTTTCGACCATTTTGTTTGGTATTGATGCAGAATTAGGTTTCTCGAGACATTATACCCTGGATCGAAACAATTTTTTTCAGTTTTGGAAAGACTGAGATTTTGGTAACGTAGATATGTGGCGTCGTAATTAATTGATGGTACTTGGGTTGAGGTAAATATAAAGAAGAGGAGGAAGATGTTGGCTATATCATGGCACGCGTTATCTTGTGCTTCATGTTTTATGGAATATTTTATGACGGGATTTTGTAATCAGACATGTACAATGGAAAGCTTGATGAAAATTTTAATAAAGTTACAACTAAGTGAAGCGCGGAGTTACACTAATAGTGAATTCATGAGTCCTCAGACAAAAGTACGTGTCTTTTAATTAAAGTCGAAATAACATGAAAACCCATGAAAGTTAAACGAAAGAATTTGAGATAGACGTTAATAAAAGAAATGTTATCCTTCATTACAATTATTGGCTTTTATATGAACGTACTCACTCTTAATTAAATTTTTTTTGTCTGACGAACGTTTGTTTTTTTTTTCTTTGTAATAAAATCCTAAAGAGAAAAAAGACATGACAAGTGTGAATTAGCTTCATGTATCGAATCATTTCGATTAGCAGCTAAGTTCTCTTTCGTCCATCAATCCTTATTGGTCAGATTTTTCGCGCGTCACGTTTGAA
>JAAMPD010001796.1:20328-36165 GCA_025266255.1 Trissolcus basalis | reverse complement strand
TTATATTTATTTTAAATTTTATTTAAATAGTTTATTTTCGCTGCGTAAATCATTTATGAACAAGTTATACGTAGAATATATACAGTTATATTTTAAATACAGAAAATACATTCTGAAATATATTTTGAAATATATTTTTGTACACGTGGGAAAATGATTTTTTTTTTCAACTAACCGTAAATGCTGTTTTTAATATTCATTATATCGTAGCCATTTCATTTAACACCAAGATCCGCAAAAACCTTGTCCGCAATTTAGTTCCCGAAAGTTTCTCCACTAATACAGAAGTGTGTCTCTATTCATCTTATTTCCGTAATTAAAACCATAATTTATTTTTATATTCAAATCCGCTGAAAAATTGTTTTTCTATATTAAAAACCTCTCTGATTGAAAGCACGCTCTATGAAAATTACCATTCTGCATTCTAAATGAGATAATTTATTCGTTCGAATTTAAAAAAAAATGATATTCCTATCGCATAATTTCATCATGCTTAAAAGCAGAATTGGAAAAAATGTTCATCATTCAAAGATAAAAAAAAAAGCGTAATTTGGATTTAGCATATCTCCAGGGTACGAAGTAACAAAAATTGCACAGTTTAACTTTTAGACAAACGCCTGAACATTTACCACACGGAAGACTGGTAATTTGCATTTCGTGATTTCACAGCCGTTCCAAGTGTACAAATAAATCTACAAATTAGTAATAAAAATAAGTCTCGAAGTAACTTTTGCTCCGCTCATCAGTTTAACAAGACGATTCACACAACTGATATATCGTGTAACGTGTTCTATTCGAGCTTTTTCGCTAATGCATTCCGGCTTGATAAACGAAAGTTGCCAATTAAAATAAAAATGTTGCAGCGAGAAAAGGTTTGCACCGTTTGCGAAGCATATAATTGTAAATTACCAACGGAATGGGTTGCGCGTTGATTCGAGAAATAAACAAAATTGCCACACTTTTTTATTGCAAGAAGAATGTTTAAAACAAACTTCATTTATTTTGCGTAGCTTCTGTGAGGAATACCGGGGCGAGGTTAACGCAATGAGCGAGAAAAGTGGTAAAGAATGTAACGCACGAAATGGCCTTTTGAGGGGCAATTTTGATGCCATGATACTGACGCGATAAAACGCAGAAAGTTTGCACATTGGATATGGTAATTGAATAAACGAAATGTGTTTTGCAGAAGGAAAGGGACGTGTATATCCGTTGGATGGTTTGTGCACAACGCAATTCAATTATTCATTATGTTATTAGGTGACACTGACTACATCAACACAAGCAATGTGAGCTATGTGGACAGCGCTTGACTATAACATTAGTACAGTTTCCTAAATAGTGCGGTTAAGTGTTAAGTGATAAAATTGGTTTGATATATATTTATACGTGGCTTGTGGACAAACTTTAATTACTGTTTCACACTTGGGCGATTAAATAATTCACTACGAATTTCTCGGTGAAATTTCGGCGCCCCCATTTCGTCGGGTAGAATAAGAAAACATACTGCAATTCAAATTTATGGAACAAATGCCACCGACTATCTTCGTTTTCATTAGCGCATATTTTCGTCCGCGTAAATTGCGCCGCATTTTTCTTACGTCACAATTATTGATCAGTCATTACTTTGGTAATGATCACGGTTCGTTTAACATCAAGAGTTGCACAAGTTTGCGAGCTTCTTGTTCTTATTTCAACGGGGAACAAAATGCGCCTGAATTCGTTCGCGTAAGGAACTAACCGGATATTTTTATATTTATCTAATTATTGTAGTGGAAAACAATGAAAATCAAATGAAGCACCGTTGGTGTCAATTATCTCGCAGACAAAAGATGATGCTTCTGTTACAATTTGTGTTTATGTACGGAACGTTGGCTGTTATCGTTGTAACAGCTTCCATCTTAAATGAAGATTTCACTTCAAGTTTCCAAATTTGTTACGCTTCCGTTGTCTGAGTTTTATCTCAACAAAAAATCAGATTCTTTTTAGCTATTTTTAACTTATTCAGATGGAAATTATAGTTACCTTCGGCGCTTCTCTCAGTCAGATATATAATAATAATAATTATTAATTCGGCATATTACTAAGCACAATTATCAAGTCAGCGTACACACTCAGTAACAATAATGCGTTACAGATGGATGTTTGTGTGATATGATGCACTGAGCTGATTCATAATGATGAGTTTATCTTGTTGATTGATAATTTACAATTGGCAAACTTGCTTCAATTACAATTACAAAAATATCATCTTACCAGGAATATTCACTTACCCCAAATTATAATTAATCATCATGGTTTTTAATTCAAAGATGTTTACTCATCGCATCGAGAATTAAATAAACATTTGAAAGCAGATAAAATGTAAATTTTATTTGAAAGCAGAAAAATGTTAATTTTCCATCGTTCAGTTTTTGAGATAATTAAATTCTTTTCTTCGTGTTTCTATGTGAATATGTAGATAAGAGTAGCACTGCCAATGCTAACATGTGTCAATGTTATTCTAAAAAAGTATCTCTACTCTAACCTATGTCTTCACACAAAAACATGAAGAAATAAAAATTTAATTATCTCGATAAGTAAACAACGAAAAATTCAAAAACACACTGATATATAATAGTTTTCATCTGGTGGAAGTCTCAAATTTTTTTATTCAATTTTGTCTTCAATTTTTCTGTTTTATTCAGGTTATTTTAGTTTCTTTCACATTTTTGTTCAAGTTTCTTTTTATTTCTTTTTATTCACTTTTATATGTGATCGCATAGATCACGTAGATGTTAGTCTAAAAAAGGATCGATGCATGTTTACATTGGCGGTGCTACTCTAACTTATATGTTCACATAAGAACGTAACAAAATAGAATTTTATCACAATAAACTTATATCCCTGGAAAGATTGTATTTTTTGGAATTGTATTACTGTAAAAAGTTCGTCAATTATAAATTGACAAAATCAAAAATGAATTTCATCTCGTAGAAAGTTGACAGATAAGGGTACAGCTTTGCCGGTTCTTCTTAGTATTAATTTCAACATTAAATTCTATCAAAGAAGCTTAAATGAGATTTTACGAATGGACAATAACAGCCATTATCTTGTTCGCATTAATCATCACGTTTAATGGAACAACACGAAACTTGAAATATCGTAAATATATCAACTTTCATGTTTCAAATTGTCCAAATAATCAAGGGCCAGGTGATGATAAACAAATCATTTCGTATCGTTTTTGTCATCCGGGAATTTGTTACTTTGCAACATTATAATTCTTGGTGAAAGAAGTTAATTAAATTGAAAACTTGGCTTTCTGAATAGATATCATGCTCAAAGTCTAATTGAAATAAAATTAGCAAGCCAAATCAAAAGAAAAATTAGACCTTATCCGACTCGCACAAAGTCTGTACACATACCTGATTAGATTCGAACGTAAAAACGTGCCAGACGTTGAATCCAGCTAGCAAGCAATTACATAAAATTAATTTCAGTCAGGACGAATTAGATCCAAACATTTTCATTAAACGCGATACTCTTGGAATTCATAATCGTCCATCCCAATTACGTTTAAGTAGATGTATTTACAAACAAAATCCAACCAACCATTAGATTTTGAGGCAAGTTTAGACAAACCTATGAAAATAAAGTTTAGTTTACTATTCCTCACTCTTTTTAATCTTCATCTTTTAATTTTGAAAATTAACTTTTTGATTGGTATTGATTATTGGTAACTTATTTATGCTAATGCAACACCAAAAGGAGAAACTAATTGTTCAGTGTCGGTGATAAATTCGTTCTTTAATTTCTGACATCTAATTTGGACATAGAAGAAAAAGAAAATGAATGTTCAATCGGGTTTCACGACTTTAACACTTTTCTCTCTACGTTTTAGTTACTTTTTTGCCTTCAACTTGTGCTACGAACTCTATTAAGTTCGCCAGCAGTTAGAGGTTACATTCGTCTTCATTTCGCAGCGCCGTTATCAAATTAGTGCCTATTTTAATGCGATCGATGGGTGCAAATTTTATCGTTTTTCTCATCTATGGAACAGTTATAAATCCAGAGTAAAAATGAATTTACCGTGCACGTACGTAAGATAATTTTAATTCTTTTTCCCACACTCGGCGTGTTTAAAAAATTAATTGCAAAAAGAAAAACATTTACAGGCAATGTGGAAATTATATTTTTATGTCGACTTGTCGAGTTTGTAGAATCATTTTTTTACCCTCCATAATTGTGACGACGTTAATGTGTTCAACTTGACGGAGAAACTCCTTGCGAATTATAATAGGGCTGGCGCACCAACTGTATGTTATTTGAATAAACAGCTAATGATGGGCACGCGAAGTGAATCACAAATGTTTGATCGTCACTTGATAAAATAACGAAAATTGTCTCCATAAACTTAATTGAATCAAAATTTATTACCTTCAAAGTTCCCCGTCACATTTGTTGATTAATAAATTACAAATTTAAACTGAAATGTCATGTTTCAAGTGGTGTACACAGTTGATAATAAGTACGACGAATCATTGAGCGTTGGTGTACACCGAGAGCACCTAAATCGTCATCCTTGAGAGCCAAGAACACGGAAATCTTGAAATATATTTCAAGACGGGCGTGTTTTGAAGCTCCGCTGCTTCATTTTCCGGTAATAACTCCAGAATGAGGAGATAAGAATTTTCGTTTCCCAACGAAACATTATTTTTCGAATGTCACATAAATTTAGTTTTCGCATGAAAATAAAACGAAAGCCAATTTTTTTCCCAAGTCTCGTAACATTCCCAAATCAATTTTTTAGTTCTTTTTATGTACTGTTTTCCATTGTCTGGCCACACGTTTGCCTGTACCACTGATTTCATTTTGTACAAAACTGTTAACGTGATACTAAATAATTATCTTTTTGTTTTGCAGGAGGTGGGACAGTGGCACAATTCGAAGTTGGTCGAATTGGACACATCATCACTGGTGTGGAGCAGGGACGAGAAAGAGCCGCCAATATCTGCGTGCTCGTTGCCCTGCACGGCAGGTATGATAAAAAAGCAACAGGGCGACACTTGTTGCTGGGTGTGCGACCGGTGCGAGGACTACGAGTATGTCTACAATGAGACGACGTGTATGGACTGCGGCAACGGGTCGTGGCCCCACCCGGACAAAAAGGGCTGCTACCAGCTACCGATTAAGCATATCAGGTGGACTAGTATGTACGCGATCGTGCCGGCGGTGGTCGCTTGTTTGGGGATCGTTCTGACGCTGACAGTATCGGGACTGATGTTCCACTCCCGGGACACGCCGGTGGTCAAAGCATCTGGCAGAGAAGTGTCGTTTATAATGTTAACGGGTGTTTTGGTGTGCTATTTGAATACCTTTTTACTGCTGGCCGAGCCCAGCCTAGTGACTTGCATTCTGCAAAGGTTTGGAGTCGGTGTGTCGTTCAGTGCCACCTATGGGGCCTTATTGACTAAAACCAACAGGATTTCCCGCATCTTCACCACCACGTCTGCCGTCAGGCCCAAATACATCAGTCCCACGTCGCAGGTCTGCATATCCGTGGCCCTCATCGCCTTTCAGGTACTCGTGATTTTCAATCATAGCAGAAATACGATCCGTGTTTCAAACTGATAAATTCGATATGAAATTGTATACGAATTAATTGAAATGTATACCTGCGTGCTGAACTTGGGGATTTAATCATGATTATTTATGCGTGATTGCACCTATCGTCATTGATCTAAACTTTAATCTCTTTAGGTGTGGTCAAGTGAAGTTACCAATATTTCAGTTTAGTTTTGATGGAAATTCAATTCTGTGCAAATCAGTTTGTTGTCATTATGTACTTTTGAGCGCGGTCTGACCGCACGCAAATGTGCATCACTGATTTTGCTGCACGTTATTTTTCAAGCCATAAGAATATTGTGTATCTTCACTTTTTATCTGTATCATTTTTGCCTGCATCTTTTTAGTCGAACTTTTTCATTCAAAAGCCTTTGAAATTGTAGAAATTTTGTCGGTCCATTTATTATTAATCATTTTGAATTTCTCTTTTTAAATTTTAAATGCAAGCAAATGCTTAGCATTTTCATCTGTTTTTCGTGTTAATATTTTATTATAAATACGAGGCTCAGGCGAGCTTTACAACTGTCCAAGTAATCATTTATCAGGCTGAAATATAGCCTTGAATTAAAGTTGTCTACTAATTAAATACACCCGACTTGTACCAATTTAAATTTTCAGCAAGATTCTTGATCAAGCTTTCAGATAGAAATCCAGATCTAACGTTCCGATAGAAATTGAATTATAGAATTTGCCAATTGTGATTTCCCAAGAGGCTGTGGCAATCAGAATGTCCAAGTAGTTTTCCGCAATAGAATTCTTAAATAGAATCTTCATTTAGAAATCCCAGATGAGATTTCGAGTTGAGCCGTTTGAGGCCAAATTTTAATTGGAATTCTCTGGTTTCATTTTTAAACGGAAATTTCACGGGAATTCCCATTCAGGTGTTTAAATTGGAAGTTTAAACTGGACTTTATTCTGAGACTTGAGGAAGGTATAAAAAAATTGTTCGGACAAGTGATTCATTCCAACATTAATGGAAAGATCAGTAAAAAGCTCATTGTTTATGACAATGGGCAGTAATAATAAACTTAGTTTGAATTGCTTAATGCACTTAAGCTGAAAAATAATTCACAAAATTGAGGTAAATGAATTATAAAGTTAAATTTTATTGTTGTGAGGATAATTTCAAAAAGGAGTGATTGTTTCACGAAAGTAATGAAACACATTTCATAAAGATCGACAGGATTGTTCGGAAGCACGAAAGTATGAAAGAAAGTATGGAAGTTTAAGTGAATCCATTAAACCTTTATTGAGATACATTATGTCGTTAGGATTCTATAAAACACTGTAATTCTTATCAAAAGCGACGTTTTCTATATGTCAGTAAAAATCTTTGTCGCAAAAATTATGAAGTCATTACTGTCAAATTTATTGCCCACGCTATTTTCAATTGTCCACTTTTTTTTTTTTTTTGCTCGAGCGTTCCGCCTGAATGAACGTGATATAAAGTGAGAATATTAGCAGTTTGCCTCGCTATGAGAATGATAATCAAAAGATTCTTAAAGAAAGTTCTCCGACCCGGCAGCTAGTTGCGAGATCTCCCCTTGGTGTTTACCTTTCGGCAGCGTAAAAAGGAAAAACAGAAAGGTCTGGAGAAGCGAGTCACCTGAACCTGAAAATCAAACACCCTAAGTAGCACAAATCGCTTCCTCCGCGGCTATTAAATATTGATCACAACCGCATCAGGCATTTAGTAATAAAAATCCCCTTTGAAATTCCAACCCTGATGAAACTGTTTTCAAAGTCAATATTTTCGAAAAACCCGCTTTACTTTTGTGATTACACTAATCCCCATAATAATTTTGCTTGCGCTTGCAATCATTTTTATTTGCAAAATCCTCCTCGACGTGACAATTCCCTGCTGGCATATAACATTTTTCCCTAATCAGGAAAGGATTTCCAGGGATGCCAAATCAAAACTGAAAGTTCCAATTGTCCTAAAGGAACGCTCGTAAGACGATTGCGAATTTTCTGGGAAACAAAGAGGTAGTCCGTTAGCCTAAAGAAACGAATTTGAAAGGCTAATAATCGCATCAGAGAAGATAAAGAAAATCATAGGAACTAGTTAAGGAATTGAATCCAACTTGATTATTGCCAGTTCAGCTGTTCATAAGACCGAGACACGATCACTATAATGTGTTTTCCTAATTAAAAAGTTAACGATTGTATATAGACGAAAATTGGTGAACTTGGCTCTCCAGTTTTGAATATTGTTTGCAAATTAGAACTTTAGAAACGTTACTTGTCAACATCATTTTGTTCCAAACTCATTTCCTGCGTGATAAAAAGAAAAAACGCGTTCAAGTAATTAAAACTGGTCGAATTGAAAAAAGTAAAAAAAAAAATTCAATTAATGATATAGAGGTTTGAAGTTGATTATTTTCTTGGTTAAACAGCCTGAATGATGTCGTTTGAAACAACAGTAATCATGGGATCTGTTTATATACTGCAGTAATTGCATTTTGCATAGGAGTGTAACCTAATCCATGAGATAATGACCCCCCGTTGGACAGATCACCTGCAGATTCTATTTTAACATATCGAATCGTAGGACAATAACATTTTAATTAAAACCAACGAAACAAGGTCGTTAGTTCTTTTCAAACCCAGGTTATTGCAATTGCACATTTGTAACCGTTTTGATCCCGTTACTCATGTTACAAATTATTAAACGAAAAAAAAGAAACTTGTTAAAAAAAATGATATCATAAATCAAATTTGTCTGATCAGTAGTTGAATCAACATCGGATTTGATATTACCATAACTTTCATACGTGACCTCTTAACAGATCAGATTAAGTCTAGACAAATTTAAGTGAATTAAAGTAAATTCGATCAGACGTGACTTATACCCAGTTACTATCACACCGGATTTGATTTAAATCGACATAATAAGTTTGATCTTGCAGTATAATATTTAACCATTGATACGAATCTACGACAAACCAAAATTTCGTTTGACTTAATCCGCTGTAAAATTATTGTTAAGCCCGTCTGTCTAACGTACATTAAAACTTACCGCACACAAGAATAATCGCCCGCAAACAAAACTGTTAATTCCGTTTGTTTTTTCCCCTCCCAACAGGTGGTTCTCACGCTGGTGTGGATGATCATCGAGCCACCTGGGACGCGCTATTTGTACCCGGACAGGCAGCAGGTGATCCTAAAGTGCAACATTCAGAACATGAGCTTCTTCATCTCGCAGCTGTACAACGCGATTCTGATCATGATCGCAACGATTTTCGCCTTCAAGACACGCAAGATCCCGGCTAACTTCAACGAGAGCAAGTATATCGGATTCACCATGTACACTACGTGCATCATCTGGCTGGCGTTTGTGCCCATCTATTACGGCACTGGCAACGCTCACGAGACGCAAATCACCACGCTGTGCGTCTCGATTAGTCTCAGCGCAACCGTCATACTTGTTTGTCTTTATGGGCCCAAGGTCAACATCATTCTCTTCCATCCAAAGAAAAATCAACGCAGCAAAGTCACCATCGGCACGTTCAAGATGCAGAGCAGCAGCGCAGGCACGTCCTCCATTAACAAGTGTAAGTACACTCGAACTCTTACGTCCTGTCCCAGACACGTCGTCGTGGTCAGATGCACCATTGATAAACACGACGAATATCTCGAACGTTCGACGTGCCAGCAAGTTGTTTTTTTTTTTTTTTATATTGTACTTTTTTAAGGTGGGATACAGTACACTCAAAATTGCATATTTCAAATGATGAATAATTATAATAATTTTAAAATTGTATGACAAATTCTGTAATATATTGTTAATGTCTGTATAAGAAATTACTTCATACTACTTTCAAGATTGTTTTATGCAAATTTGCAGGTTTAAAAATTTTTTTTTTCTGGAAAGTCAAAATTTGTTTAAAATAGAACCATGTTTATTATTGATCGCCATAAATAATTTGGCAAAGTATGAAAATGTTTCATAAATTCAAATTCGAGGAGGTAGATTTATATGATTGAAAATAACAAAAAGGACTGTTTTGCTGAGTTGTATGTCCCACCTTAAATACAGCTTGTTGTTCTCGTTTGACGTGATGATCAAAGTTGAATTGATTATACATTAGTGAATTATGATGATTTTGACGAATTGACACGATGCAGGGAAATGAATGAATTTAATTCTACAGAGCGAGTATAATGAAACGTGAGAGGGATGGCTCAAAGTTTTGTTGGAAATACAAAAATGACTGCGAAAAATTATTTTTTGCGCTTGAAATAAAATTCGCTATTTACAATCTCCTTCGTGGGATCGGTTTCCCATCTAACTCTGAGTTTGTTTAGGAGAATCGATAGTTGAAAAAGTAATGTATGAAAAATGTAACTTCACTTATCGAGAAACATTTTTGCTTTTTTTTTATTTGACATTTTTAATAGACTGACTGAATTTTTGAATTCGAATAGTAAAAACAAGGGAAATTAAATTCCACTAAGCACTTTGTCATAATCCGTTTGAACTTTGCGAAGAATTTTGTCATTTACATTTTTTTGATGGACATTTACATAGCAGGTCTCTAATTTCCGTTTTTTTTTTACGTAATTCGTATTCGAAACTCCGATAAAGCTCGAATCACTCGTCGCAAATTTCCCGCAGTTTTATTCATCGAATAACAATCCATATTGAAATTAAAATCAAAATCCCGACGAGTTTAACGAGAGACAATCGTCGTTTCGCATTAAAAAAAATAAAACAAGTTCACTCTTTCGTTTCTTTTTTTTTTTTTTTTTTTTTTTTTAAATCAGCGCTTGCCATGTCCAAAGTAAAGCTCGTTTGAGATAACACACGATACCCTTTGTTTTACTTCACTAAAACAAGCAAGATAAATTTCGCGGACAAAAACACACGAGCTCTTGCACGGTACTTAGATTGTCATAATAAATCGAATACCACGTGTCCGGACAATTTTTCACCCGCGTTTAATCGTGTTTCAATCTTGCCTTAGTCACGACTCGGCGACATTTCATTGCACGCGAAGTGTCTTTGAACGAATTTTGGCTTCCCTTAAGACCCTGTTATCTGAACGAAATTGACTCTATGAGAACCAATTACTGTTGATAAGATAACTCGATCAGGTGCAAGTCTTGTGCCATCATTGAATTACTAATAAATACAACCATTAATTTTTTATCGTTTGTCTGTCGACACTCAATTCTGAACTTTTTTTTTTTCTTCTCTCTCACTACTTTATTCTATTCAAGTTTTTTTTCATTCATTCACTTTTATACATTTTGTATCGTTCTCTTACAAAGGTTGTCTACAACTATCTGATACCTAAGCGAGTTTCGTCAGACTTTTCTTTTATTCAAGATGCGAATCTCCCACGAGAAGTTTTCTCGTACGTGGTATTGTATGAACTATAGACACAACACAGACATCCTGTTTGGCTACAACAAAACATTTTATTAACACGGTAAAACAGATCCTGAGGAGTAACATCGCTGTTGAAATCTCGTCTGCATCTTTTCTTGTCTTTTTTTTTAATTTCAATTCTTTTTTCGAGCGCGTTATCTCTGTCTCCTCGTTGAGAGAGGGAGGGAAAAAGCGAACAATCTGGCAGACGTCGAGATTTGTGTCAGATGGTAAAAACCTCTCGCAACACGTACGTAGCGGCGCTGTTCCCAATCGAGCCAGATTTTTTCGCAACATGACAAGTCCCGAACGCGTTCGATAAGCTCAAATATATTTAAACGCACCGGTGCAAGTATTTTGTTTTCAACGCAAATTGTCCTGACAATTGAGAAAAATGCTATTCCGCACAAATAAAAGCCCCGGGTTGTTATAAAAAAAAAAGCGCCGCTACGGTTTAGAGCCAAGTGTACCAACGGATGACGAGTTTTTGAATAAAAATCATTTGTTAGTTTATTGATTTATGGTTGTACACTGAGCGGCAGCGTACTACCTATTATATACAGACAATTCGATTTGTGATTGAATTGAAAGCTACGATCCTTTGCGTGTTGTACGAGCGGAATTATTGTTATTACTTTTTTAATGTCACTATCATCTGACGTACATATAAAATTCGATTCCCAGTCATTTGTTCGGTTATAATCACGTGATTTATCGCTATCGACTTTTCGCATTTCAACGCAGCTCACTCGTTTTCGTTTATTTATTTTTTTTTTTTTTTCGGAAGAGATTTTGTTTTTCAATTTTTTGAAAGAAAATTTTGTCTTCCTCTCGTTTTTTTTTCGTATTTTTTTTGGTTTTTTGTTTTTGTAGCTGTAATTTGTTTCGATGGCAAAATTGTTTTCGAGTTTTTACCATCCACTATTCGGAGAAATAAAATTTAAAATTCTCTTACGAGATTGATTTGTATGAGAAATGTCAACAAAATGTCCGGACGGTTAATTAAAAATAACGATCGTTCGTTTTTCTGATTTTTCGTCCTTTAGATTCAATCTGTAATGAAAGCAAATATTATCTTTAGTAGCAATTCAATTAATGTTATCAGACCCTGAGACATTAACGTATATGATCAACTCTGATCCACAAATGAAATCAACTAATTTTGTCAAACAATGAAAATATTTTTTAAACAATTATTTCGTTAACAGTCGGATCCGTTTTTGAATTCCATAAATGATATTGTGAAAGATGAAATTTATTGCGCAGGTTTTTTTTTTTTCGAATTAGTGCAATTTTGTTGCCCGGTAATAAATTATGATAAAGCCTGGTTTCACGGAAATTTGTAAAAAGTGAAATTTATCATTCCGCTAGGATTATGATTTAAATATGATTTAAAAAAGTTGAATATCATTGAATTGAAATAAAAGTTGTTATTAAATTGTTTGTTGATCATTTTTCGATGAAAAAACAAATAGCATAACACTTGAATAATTGCGTCTGACGTTGTGTGGAAAGTCAATAATTATCGCTAATGAACCAACACGTTAAAGCCCCAACTTCAACAACGGTATTAGGTATTCCATCTCGAAAATCTCAGTTGTCAAAGCGGAAACCCATAAATTTGCTGCGCAAGGCAACAATTTCTTAACAGCATACACAGTAATACAACTCGATAAATTGCACCGGCGTAACGGATCCGAGTCACCATCAATTTTTATACCACTGTTCTGAAGCCGGTATAACTTTTTGTTAACTCAATCCTTCGTGATGCATTCGTTCAGCCACCCGTGACCTCAAAAAAGCATCACAAAAAAGACAACCCATTACATATCCAAGTCACTCAACTCGCGCCCTAATGGAAGACACTCTTTAGCTTGAGAAAAATTCGCTTGGATATCTGATAATTGGGACATTTTTTTTAATACAAATTTTCAATGGCATTGTTTTTTTTTTTCTTTTGTTTGTTTGTTTGTTTGTTTTTTTTATTTGAACTTTAGTTTTTTTTCAGTTTGTAGTTTGTTTTGAATTTGGTTAAACAAAAGTTAAAAGATAATTAACGAGAAAATGTTTGGTGTGACAAAAAGTGTGTCCGGGAAAATTTGGCAGACCCTTTTTGTTGCAACTGTTTCGTCGGTTTGGCTGCACGACCCTGTAACCCATCGTATCATTTATTTTCAGCGATATTGTTTGTAACCAAGTACGGGTCGAGGTACGGACGAACTCGTTTGGATGAAAAATGACATTACGTAAATTGTACAATCTAACAGGGTGTCGTCTTAGAGGCCGGCGCGGACAGAAATGACGCCAATTTATTCAAATGACACTAAATTTGAATGAATTATTCATTTTTCGTGCCATTTGTTACCACGTCAGTCAAAATATAATGAACACTCCGACAACCGCCTCGGTTAGATTCGGTATAATTTAATCAATGTAGGGGGCAGCACGGGTAATTGTGACGTTCGGCCGATTGTCGCAATAATGAATTTGCATTTTTTTTTCTTTTCAATTATTTTCAATCTTTTTGCTATTATTCTTATAAAGACATCACCTTAAAGATATTCTGTTATTGATTATAGGCTAGAATGATTGTTCGGAAACGGAAATGCAACCATTTAGCAAGCACAGCATTAGCCAAAACAGACAAAAGTAACAAAACAAAAAAGAATTTATGAAAAAAAAAGAAAACTTGATTTGAGGTAGGTTTTTCAAATTCTAAGCCCGTGGCATTTCTAGTGCGAGAATATAGTTTTGAATGAATATATATATAACCGCTAAATATAACTGCTGAAAAATAATAACAGATGTGAATTTAGATGAATTATAACTCGACTTACATGACTGCTGAAAACTTGAGCTCTGGAAACTGTGCATGCGATAGATTTTGTTTTCTCCTTTTCTGCATAAAGCAATAGGTCTGCTGGAGACTATCCGGAATGTTCCAAGGTAGAGAAAATCGCGGCAAAATGAATCAACAGAGCGAGGAATCACAAAACAAATGCAAGGCTTTTGTTGTGGAAATTTGTATCCGGGCAGGAATTTCGAAGTCTCGACCTGACACGCCGGGCCCGGTTCATTTGAGTTTCGCTTGGGTGCGACAAAAGACGCCCTGGTCTCTTTTCTCGTTAATTTAAAGTACCACGCGTGCATGCCATTGAATGGGGATAACAAACGCGACTTTTATTCACGCACACCAGCTCGCACAGACAAAGTCTGTTGATCCCGCAAAAAGTCCTTTTGTTAGAGAATATACCCCCGGTGAAAGAAAACGAGGACGGGTAGGTTTATTATCCGGTAATTTCGATACACTTTGTTTGTCCGTGTATCGCGAACAATTCAATGCCTTTACAGTTAACGTCTATCCACTGCTGACTGCAGCGACACAATTTTTCCATTATCATTTGCATTCAAGTTTGATTCCCGATGCGCATCTTCACTCAATAATGCTAATTACATTTCTCTCCTTCGCTTCTGGTGCTATATTAATTCCAATAAGTTGAATCCAGGTTATTGCCATATTATGGACTCTGTCAATACACTTCGGGGACAAAAATCTTTTCATTTTATAAAACACACTGTCTTGTCTCGAGAGAATTTATTTACATCTACAAATTTGTTTCACAAATCTTTTTCATACATCAGGAATGAGACAACTTTTTTTTTTTTAATTTTTACAAAATCAGTTCAATTAATTTGATCTACTTTTTTCAGAGCAAGATTTTGTTTCCCCTTGTGGAATTAAATTGAAATACTTTTTGGTTACTGTTGAAGATGAAATATTATTTACGATTAATTTCACTTTTTGTTTGTTTGTTTGAACATTTCTATTTTCTTGAAATCATTTTGAAATACTGCAATCTGGAAATTGAATTTTCGTACAACCTCCGTTTCAGAGTATATGTTCAATTTTAGACACTCTTTAAATGTGTAACAATTTTTTTTTCTTTCCATCTTCAAAATCGTTGTGCCGAATTGGTTTTGTTATAAAATTACTTTCCGAGAGTTAAACGACAGACGTCTTTTGTTCGAAATGCAATTATAAGGTTATTGTCGTGCATAGCGTAGGATACTCATTTATTCTCAGTATTCCATTTCGAATCGTATTCCTTCAGCTTTTTTGAATACGGAATATTGTATTATATGCGGTTTATTATATCAGATAATAAAAAATTCACATGGACTCGGGTTATAAATTGAATGAAAAACAAATACACTAAACTTACAATTCTGAACTTGTCATGATTTATTAACCACTTTAGTTGATCAACAATCGAACTGCAATTAAATCAGTTCAATCGGTGCAGTAAAAATTGTTATCACAAATTAAAAACGATTGAATTTGATTGAACTTGTTGAAGTCGAAATTTTAGCGTTGCTTTATCATCAGTGACTAACGTATCACGAGATAGCTTTAAAATTCTCAACCTCGCCGATCAACTTTTTCGATACCTCTTTTTTGTCGGTCGACAAATTTTTAAATAGTTACGAAATTGAAAGCGGTGTCACCCGCACGGGGAATATATTCATCGCTTGAAACCTATTTGCAGTAAATGTTAGATGTGATGAGGGATGTGATGAAGGTGCCATCTTTTGATAGATAGATGATGGAGAGGTGGCATTTTATGCTGATATTAAAATATTGCCAGGATGGTTTATGGTCCCACGTGGTGTGAGACTGCACGAGAAAAAAGTGTCACGTTATCTGCCAGATCGTTGAGACAAAATAACTAATAGATCGCGATAGCAGCATCCCATCACACAATTTACTAACTAAAACATGTTGCAGTTTTTTTAGAGCTTTTGAAGAATAATAAATCAACGTATCACATTGATGAAAAAATGACTTTCTGCTATTTAAA
>JAAMPD010001796.1:0-20311 GCA_025266255.1 Trissolcus basalis | reverse complement strand
CTGCTATTTTAATCAAAAAAAAAAAAAAAAAAAAAATTTTACATGTTTAGTTAAAGAATTGTACGTATTAATTTAAACTTATTTTATTAATATTCAAATGTTTTCGGGGGAAATAAAAGTTTTAAAATGATATTTATTAACAAATCTACGTTTCCAATAGTAATAGGACTGGTATATGCAAGCAACCAACTGTGTCATTATGGTAAAGATATATCTTCCTGCTAATGAAGCTTGCAGAGAGACTTTGGATAAAATTGCCATTTCGTATGATTTTCTTTTTCCGTTTGCGTATAGCCGAAAGCTAAAAAACCGCGCCCGAATATATTTCGCTGGATTCGACTGAATTTATACAATAACACACAAAACGTGGACGCATTTTGCAACATTAAATATACTTAAACTTTTTAATTACTCAGTTCGTTAAAAATGCTTCCGACTGTAAACCGGAATAATTCTCATTTTCCCGACATTGTTCTCGAGTTCCACGAGGCAACAGTTTTTTTTTGTCTTGGTCTTTTGCCTGTAATTAAAAATGCTGATTTCATAACGAGCATCAGCAAACATTCAATTCAAACTATTGTGTAGCAAAACTATTGCGTCACTGTTCGATCGTTAATACAATTCTCGAGACTAATCAAGAACATTTGGAACAGCGCAGTACTTCCAACCAGAAACGTAACCAGAGGCTCTTTTCTTTTTCTCACTCAACCGAATATACATGAGCGAATAAAAAGTGTGGCATAAATGGGAATCTATATTTAGTGATGTGCGTGCAATGCAGACGCCTAAATTGAATGACTTATCTTGGCCGTTGGCTTGCGCGACGTTCACAATTTTTTTTCGTCATGAACCGTTGCCAACTATCATTCGGAGCCCTTCGTCGCTGAATCATTTTCCTGTTCATTCCGCTAATGCAAAATATTCATCCACAAACGAGATTTCACCTTAATTTCTGTTGCGAAGATTAAGTTTCACTTTGGCTTGAATTCATTCCAAAAGATTAACTCGAACTGTTGCTAAATTGACGTCGCACTTTTTCAAGGTGTCCGAACCAGACTTGAAACAGAAAACGCTGAAAATGAAAAACAAAATAATTATTAAAAACCATTGTTGTAACTCTACGAAACAGACGACTTGAATTAAAACCCTTCTTTGTAGACATTTTTAAATCTACTTTTTAAAAACCTTTTTAATTACGACATTTTTTTTCTTTCTTTCTTTTTCAGATGATTACATTCTAAATTATTCTCGAACTTATGTATGAACAGTTTTTATTTTGAGTTTTCTCACTTCGAGAAAAATTTTAGAATTGTCACAGAAAGTCAATCGTGTCGTAGAAAAAAAACGTTTCTTGAAAAAAAAAAAAAAATTCTACCAACGAAGTTTTAATTGAATCTATTTAATCAAATTAGCCGTGATTTACGCGAAAGTTCGGCAGGGAGTTTGTGTAAAACATTAATTGAATACTTTGTAAGACGGCCACGTCGGAAATTCATAATATAACACGTTACCAGTCTCCGGGAAATTCAGCAGAGCAGAAACGACTATTATTTTTGCTTTCTAATAAGTTTCGTCCAAATCCCTAGCAGTGCTCTATTTCTCGTATTGCAAACACTCGGGCGATTATACTGTGTATTATAATGATTGCTTATAATAGATCGAAAACAATGCCGGGAGATTACACTGTGCCCGTTGTTTAAATATTAATCGAACCGGTGAAACGGTTTAATGGATGCTGCAAATGAGATTGGACTTTGCTTTTTAATTCGAGTGCGTGCACCGATCGAATCCTGCTGCTTGCTCGCATTTTCAATAGTTTCATTCACTAAGAAGGTTCACAATAATTAAACAGTAATTTCCAATTGTAAACTACAAAATGTCACTACACCTCGGACACATGAACGGATCTAGAATTTTTACCACAAAGAAATTCAGGACAAATATTTTATTATTTATTTAATTTCATAAAAAGTTGTTTGTTTGATGTTAATTTTTTAAATGAGTTTTATGAAATTGACCCTCTTTTTTTTTGGTGAGAAAATTTGCTTGTTAATCGAATATGAACAGAACCAAATGAAAATTTGAAAAGACTCAATGAGATGAAAAGTATTATGTAAGTTTTTTTCCGAATTTTTAAATCGTTCAGTTTTTGGGATAATTAAATTTCGTTTTCTTCATTTTTGTATGTGAGAACGCGTAGATAAGAGTAGCACTGCCAATGTAAACATGTGTCAATGTTATTCTAAAAAAGGATCAACGTATGTTTACATTGGCGGCGCTATTCTAACCTATGCGTTCTCACAACATGAAGAAATAGAAATTTGATTACCCGGTTAAGTAAACGATAAAAAAAAATTTCAGAAGCTGATATCCCACACGGAAAAAAATATATTTTTTAAATTTAAAATATTTATATACGTATATATTCTACATGTAAGTAATTTATAAATTATTTATAAAGCGGCAATAAATTATATAAATAAAATATAAAATAAGTATACATTTTCGGACATAATAGTTTTCATCTGGTGGAAGTTTCAAATTTGTATTCGATTTTGTCGTCAATATTGTGTTTCATTCAAGAGTGAGTTTCTTTCAAACATTTTTGTTCGATTTTGTGCATTTAAAAAAACATCCTTGACACAATGTCAAGATGGTTTTATTTTTGTAAAAACGTTTCGTAATTAAAGTCATTAATTTGTGTTGATAACTAATTTTGTTTCATGATAGATTGCGTAACTCCCGTGGGTATTTCGGTAAACAAGCGATTTTGGGAAGATGAAAAAGTAGATGTGGAGTTGAGCCTGTTTGTGCATTTCGCTCAATTACGTCAATTGTAGATTATTGAAAGCGAGCAAAACTTTGGCAACAATTTGGACGTGAGATTTCAGTCCGTAACATGTTGTGTGACTGTATTCGGCGAAATCACGTTTACAAATTGAATGAAATTCGCGCGGGGCAAAATAATTCAGATGGAACAACGAGTATTACAAATAAAGTTTCTGAGTAGTGGCGCGACGGCCTTGTACAAAAGTTCGCTTGTTCTTATCGGGAAACAGTAAATTTCAAAAGATAATATCACTTACACGCGCGGCGATACCGAACTTAAGCAATACAAACTTTTGTCGATAATTTAAGTAGCCACTCGTCATTTGACAAATATTCGCAATTAAAATGACAGATTAGAAATATTGAAAAAAAACAACAACAATGTTTGGCAGAAAATCAAAACCCTTTTCAACTTGTACAAATTAATTTGAATTATTATAATATATTATTTATAAAAGACTGCAATTTTTTTTAAATGATCGCATGAAGTCCATTACAAGTTTGTTGAGTTTGAGTTCATTAACTTTTTACATGACCGGAAGCTTGAGAAAGCACTAATGCTCATGTGCAAAGTGCTGTGCACAATACCATAATTCTGCGTTTACAAAATGAACATGTAGGGCGAAACAATTATTTTGATTCTTTTTTATTTTTCCAATTTATTTCCATACCAACATGTCAATCAATAAACAATTGTTCTGGTACAAAGAATCCGTCTAAAAATAATGAAATGAAAAAAAGAAATTTTTCATTTGGATAGAATTTATATATTTTCGCTGTGAACTTGGCAGTGTGAAAAAAAATTGAATTAACACATTTTTTTAAATTAAAGCCAGAAAATTGGATCGTCGTCTGTAAATAACTTAATATTGATTAATTATTAATGAAGTCTACAAATTTTTTGTTGAGGTAACAGGTTGAGAGTTAACAACTTTAGGAACCCGTGATATGGTTTTCCACAAATGTATGCAGCTTTTTGCACAAAAATTCTATGGATGTAAAAATGCTTTAGATTCCGTACCAATTTTAGTAACCGCTTGACAATAAATTAGCAAGGAAACATCAATTGTGTCATGTATTATATCGAAAAACTTTTCTTTCCACGTCAATGTCATAGAGATTGCATGATAACGTGTGACAAAATCAGCAAACTCTGCAAAATATAACGTTCCACGATGGAATTGAAATAGGTCACTTTGTTCTATTTGGTTCAACTGTCCTGATTAAAATCAATTTTTTTCAGTTGTAAAAAAGGAAAACTTTAATTCAATTTAAAAATTTCAATCAAACAAGTGATTATGTAAAGAAAAAAAATTGGAAGACCATTCAGAGAGAGAGGTATGAACAAGTCAAATGTAAGATCAAAAAAGGTACAATTTTTTCATCTGCGAGTCACACGTGCTTTAATAAAATTCAATAACTCTTCAGCAAGACACATTTCATTCTCTTTATAATAGTGATTGTTAGATTGTGTGTTATCTGTGAATCAATGTCAAAGATATATCTGCATGTTTTGATTCGATTAGCATACGCCATGTGTAAACTTCGAAACAAATCACTGATCTAACCAGACACACTCGGATGCAATCACTAAAAATCAATATTACGTTATTTACCTTGAAACAAATAAAACCAGAAAAATAATTCAATCATAAAAACCCCAAACATACCTTTTAAAAGAAAATTTTGCAGAATTCTTTTCAGGCTCTTTTTTTTGTCATTGTTCCATTATTTGATTGGTTCAGAAAAGATGTAACAGAAAATTTTCATTCTACTAATTGACTTTGAAATCAAGTTCTACAATCAGAATTTGTTGATGAAATTGTAATTCCTTTCATTAATGCAACTATCATTACGAAAATGGAAAAGATTATAAAACAAAAAGTGATACAGAAAAAAGTGGATACAAAAAATGTTAAAACAAATTGATATAAAAAAAAGAAAAAAAAATTGCTGCTGAGTCTAGATGCTGCAAAAAGGATGTGCATGCATGTGACGAAAGGTCGTCAGCTTAGTCCGACTTTTAGAAGCGCTGAAATTTGAGATGTAAGAAACGCATCAGACACGAATCGCGAGTTCTTTGATTTGTTTGGCGCACTAACACGGCCGGGTAAAAAGACGGCCGGTAAAAGCTTTTAGCATTCAGCGATGTAAAAGCCTACTCTGGTTACGGCGCTGGTTATCGCGAGCTTGCAAGCACCGTTCCGTACCAACCATAACACGTATGCTTGAATGTTACAGGTCCCGAAGTACCCAGCGGTGAAAACTTACCCCTACAAAGCGCTTTCACGGCGGCGGTGCAAACGTCCGTAGGAGTGACCGAAATTTCCATAACATCAAATACCTCAAACAAAACAAACAACGAGCAGGTGGCTCAACTCTGAAGTTCATCTGTGACCTCAGGTCACATGTAAAAGTCACTGCAATGAACGAGCTGAACAGAAACAAAATATAAAGGTAATCACTAATTGTTGCTTCGGACGAGAAATTCACTCAGAACCAAAAATCTTTTTCAAACGAACAGTCATTTGAAGTAACAAATGGAAAAGAAAAATGTTGCTAACCTTATTTTGAAAACTGCACTCTAAAAATTAAATCGATCGTAGTGAGAAAAGTATTCTTGGACCAGCCCCAATTGTGTATTCTTGAATAATATCCTTGGTCCAAGGGAATTATTCTTGCAGGGAGAAGAAACGCCTTAAATGAAAGACAAAAGTTGTTGGTCTAAAAATTTATTCTAAGATCAAAATCAAAATACTCAGAATTCCGATTTCTAGTTAGGAGAGAATATTTTTAAGTGTGTGGTTGTTGTAGTTAGATTGTTAAGTTGTTTAGAAATGTTAGAAGTGTGATTTTCCATTTGGTACTTCGAAAAAGGTTTTGCTTCTAAGCGTCAGAGACAAAGAGTAAAATAAAATAAAACCGAACTGATTAGGTGAATTAAGTGTGAAGCGTGGAGAAATCGGTGGAGGTATCAGAGACAAAAAAAATTTGATGGAGAAAAAAAAACAAAAAAGCAACAAAAGTTAATTGGTGGCTATAGTAGAGGATGTGTGTGTGGTAAGATAATTTAGTGTTAAATTTCGTCATCTGTCATCGTCGAAAATGAGATCGCTCGCTCAAGTCCACCGATCACCGAACCGCAGTAGCCAATACACACTGGTCCTGAAAACATGTTCATTTTTGCTCCTCCGATGAGCTCTGATTTGTACGATCGTTTGCGAGTCCGCGAAACCTGCAAAGCGATCGGAACATTCGTCGAAACGTATGTATGATTTCGGTGCACGCATTTTGGCACGGGTCTCATTACTGTCCCAAACTGAAATAAGATTAAATGCGATTCCTCTATTTCGTTCTCAGGAAATTGCAGCCGAAAAAAAAAAAATGAAAATGTTTTTTTCATATTCAAAATGATGACATTTATTTAAGCGTCATTCGTTCCTTTTTCCGAACATACAAAATCAATCGGCCATGTTTTGCATTTCACAAAACGAAATATTGAGAAGCGCAATAAAAGCGCGGAGCGAAAAACTTGCTCCACTTTTACATTTACGTCATCTTCCGACGATCGAAAAACCCGTCGATACCTTAGAATTTGCGATAAAACCTGCTTAACAAAAAACGAGAGGGGAAAATGTAAGAAGAAAAAAAAGAAAGAACCTGCACGTTTTCCCGACCAGTTTTTCTATTAGGCAAATATGCTATCACTATCATTGTTATTGTTGATGTTGCGATCGCAAACAAAAGTAGGAGCATTATGTAATGTATGCACATCTACATCACTTTGACTACATGCGAAGAAGAAGAAAATAAAAGGGAGAACAAAAAGAAAGAGAAAGCGAGAAACAAAATCACGAAAGAAAGACGAAACTGGAAAAAAGAAAGGAGAGAAAAAAAAACGATATGGAGGATTTCGCGAAGCGACTAAGGGCGCTGTTTTTCAGCTAGCCATGCTCCCCAGGCGAACTCATTAAATGTTTCACTGAGAGAAATATAATCTTCAATTAACTCGCGGCCTAGCGAAACGTCGCTGATCAATTCCGTTCGACTGCAAAGAGGCTCATCCAGACGCGCGTCGAGCGTGAATTTGTACTCTTGTTATGCGATAACCCGCTCGAAAATAACCGCTTTTTGTTTAAGCATAGACTTCTCCCTGAGCGTGACAACGGCGCGATCTTTGAAACAAAGACTGGCGATGCGCTACAGTGCAATCCCACGAATTCGCATGCTGCACTCGCTCTTTCTCTCTCCAACTGCATTCAATTATACTTTTGTCGCGCGTTTGTGTGTCAACTTTTTAATTCTGACTCCTCAACTAATGCGACGACTCAAACTCATCTGTTTTTATATTTCTCACGCTTATTTTTTTTTGTTCCTGTTCTGCCGCTTCTGTTCTTAGATTATTTTTTGTTCAAATTTTGCGAGCGGGTTATTTCTTTCATATTGTTTATTACTGTTATATTGAAGCTTCGAAAAAAACAAGCTGCCAATGCCGAGAGGCCGTTGTTTGGATTCGTTTTTACTGGATACTTTGCGAAGTTGCGGTCGAGATTAGATGTTATTTTTATACGTGTATTTTATTGTGAAACTCGAGACTAAGGCTGATCAAAATACTCATTTGATTGTAATACACTTTAGGACGAGGTTGTATGTCATAAGGGATGTTGAATTTGTAAAGTCTTTAGGAAACAAAGTTGACCGAATAATAATGGTTCTTTGTTTTATCTCTCTATTCTATTTGTTTTTGTTTATTTTTTCTTTTTTTTATTTATTCGTCGAGTGCGAAAATGATTATTATGAATGCGTTTCGAGCGTCTGCCTGTTTTCAAGTTTAAATAAAGTCAGCGACAATAAATCTGCTGGTTTAAGTGCAGTTTAGCGCGAGTGTGACGTACGATCATATTCATGCGAAAGCTGAACTGTTTGTTTACATAGTTTCTCGTGTGGGTTCACAAAAAATTCGCACAGCCGCGTCGCACAAACAATCCTGTTGACTAATAATGTTAATTAACTTGATATTGTACAACTTTACGTCCTGCTGTATTCGCTTTGCGAACAAAAAAAAGTACTAATATGAATTCAGCACTAGATGGACTTTTATTAGATCAAATTGTTGCACCTTTAACGAAAAAAAAATTTTTTCAACAGTCGGGATAAAAATTAATCCGATTGTGAAAAATTCACACTCATTCAGCTATTTTTTGTTTTTGCTTTGGCATTCAAGGTTTTTCAACTATAAAGTTTTTGCTTGGCAAATCGTTGATTGAAATTGATCCATAATTGGTTGAAATATATTGGAATCATCGATCACAATCATGTCAGACATAATGAAAATTTGTACCACTGAAAATTTCGTACCACTAAATTTCTGCCGCTGTTTTTATCGCCAAGTTTTATGAAGCAGTTCAAATTGATTGAATGGCTGACGTAGTTAACGTTCGTACTACGAAAAAAAAAAGTTCTCAGCACTGATTCAAAAAATTGTCCACAGTGACTATAACCAAATCATTGACTTATATAACTTAATGGCTAACAAGAAGCAGATTGAAAAGGTCGAACTGAATCCTAAACTTGACAAACGGCCGCAGACCGTTCAAGTTGATGAATTTTGTATAACGTCGCCCGACAACTGTGTTATCATCGATTCCTGCGATCAACTATCAATCAATTAACAGTGACGATCGAATTATCGCACGCTTTTAGACAGTTTTGTAGAGCACGAATTAGTGATCTGTGGAATCGCAGATCGAAACCGACGACGAAAACGTTGAAACAATGCGCTGCGAAAGTTATTGCGACAAACCAGCTTTGCCAGGAATATTGATGCCATTCCTGACGGCAGTCAAGATATTCATGACATAAGGGAGCTATTGATTGAAAACTATATTGAAAACTATATTCTGAAACATGTCTCGGGCGCATAAACAGTCGCAACTTTTTTACTCTTGTACTCGAATCTCGAACACCAAAAGAACAAAAAAAAACAAAACAAAACGACAACATGTATATCATTAAAAAAACCAACTCGAAGTGTGAAAAATCAAACTCAAATATTGTTGTAAATTTACGTTCTACTGTAAGACTAGGCAGACAAATGTACAGTGTCGTATATAAATAATGTAAAAATTACCATGTATGTAAAATCAGTGTCTACTCGCAGTAAAGTTAACAATTTTTCGTTATGTACGTTCATTAGGATGGAATTGATATTAAGGTGTTAAGTCAAATTGAAATGATCATCTCTGTCAATGCAGACGATCGAATAACAATAACTTTTTTACATTCAAATTGAACCTTTTTAATCCCTGGAAGATTATGCTTTATCTGTCCCTGACTTACAGTTATATTTTGTACAACGCGCAATTAATCGTTCTTACAAGCAGTATTATAATAGATCTATTTCTCTCAGTGACAACTGAAACGATTATTTTCAAAAAGATAATCCGAACGATAACGTAATTAAACGAGGGAAAATTAATTGTTGTATGAAGTATGTTAAGAGAGTCTCGTCTGGATAGAGAGTACGTAAAACTAAGATAATCGTTTTAGCAAACTCATTCTACATAGTTTATATAGAAAAACGATTTTTAAAGATTAGAATTATATGAATGTTATAAAAAAAAGAGAATGAAAATAACAAAAAAGTTTTACTTGTGGCATAAAAGGCGAACTGTAATTAAGATTTGTTAAGTTTTTGAGCGTGAGAATAATTTATGCCAGCGTTTTCGGTCGTCGAAAATATGCTAAACGAAAAGAAAAAACGTTCATTTCTGATGAGGTTTTTTGATTATGTCATTAAATTTTCATCCACCCCCAAGGAGACTGGGCTTTTGCCAGTGGTAAAAAGTTGTCGAAGAAGCTCTTTACCAAAAGACGAGTTTCATCATTATCAACTACATCTTGGCCCGAGGCCAATCGAACACAATTCTAATCAAAAACGTTCCATAGCCATTTTAAGCATTTTCAAACCGCTGTAATGTTACACTTTTTTCCACGTCGATTATATTTGTACTTGAATACTCATTTGATATTGCATTTATACAAACGGGATTACGAGCTTTGTATAGACAAAAAAAAACGGTATTGGTCCGGTTCTGATTTTTCGAATGACAAAAAAAAAGGCAATGTCAAATTTATAGTTCAAACTTGTTCACCGAAATGCTTCCTGCAAAACACGTTTACAGCCTGAACCTCTGTACTTTTTGTTCCGTTTTTATCGATCATGAGACACGCTGCGATAGCAAACGCGGCTCGACTCTATTGTTTTGCATCATAACTCGCAGATGCGGTTTAGATCGACGACGCTCTTCGATTTATCTAGATGTAATGCCATTGCGGATGGTCTTTTTTCTCCCACGCCAAATCCTTTCGCTCGAAATAACGTCTGAATTTCCCGATTCCTTCGCAGCATCCGTTGTCATCGAAACAAGAAAAATGTATCTATCTGTAAATATGATTTGCTAGCCGAAACTTTTATTGACGAGCATACGAAAAAAAAACGAAAAAGCCCTTTAACAAACAAAACAGAGAGGAAAAAAAAATACAATAATTGTAAAACATTTTAGAATGTGTATTGAGAATACAGATGAAATGTTCAATAAACATCGTTGAGTATCGTGACAAATTATAAAACGGTTGTCGTTATTTCAACCTGCAGCTCATTTTATTTTACTCGTTATATTTTATTTTACTCGTTACAGTTTTTATTTATATGATATTTTTGTTTAATTTTGTCTTTGTTTTTCAATGATTTTAATTTTTTGTCAATCGAAAAGCAATTTTGAAATTGTTGAAATGGTTTTAATTTATTTTACCTTTTTATTATTTGTACGTTCCATTATTATGCTATTTATTTTTCAACTCAATTTAAACAAAAATCGACCCAACTTTTCACAGGTTAAATGCCATTCCAGACTCAGGAACTTTTACACTGCACTGGCCATGGCTGAAGTTCACGGCGATCTGGACAAGACTCAAACTTACTTCGCGAATATTCAAACGCTTTTATAAGGTATGTCGAGCAATTCAAATTAGAACTCAAAAACATAAGTACTCTCGAACTGGACGACGGACAAAGTGCAACCCGATGAAGCTCATACGAAAGCGCTTTTCGTTTGCCATCAAACAACGTATGAATTTCTTGTTTGCAAAAATCGTTCATTATAAAATCCGAGTAAATATCAAATATTGATGTACTTGAAGGTGGTGTAAATTTTCCGATCATAACGTAGCTAATTTACCACAGTTTCAAAAATTCACACCGCCCTCATAATTCATCATTCGCCTCTGTTTTTGTTTCTCGTTCAAATTTTTCCAACCAATTACAAACCAAAATTTTCATAATTTCACGGCGCATTAATTACAATGACGTAATTAACACGAGCTCATACGAATTCGAAGCAGGTATCAAATTTTAATCCCAACCCACAAGGTGTGGAAAACAGAAGCCCGAGCAAATCGCAATTATTCTCAATCAGCGTGATAAAGGATGCGTGTTCCATTGAGTTGTGATCACTGAAAAGATACGACCTGGCCGGGTTTTAAGCGCCGCCGAAATTTCAAGCTAACGCGGGGTCATCAATATTCGGCGCTGTAATTTTTGTTACGCGAGGACATTAAACGTTCGAAAAATGCAATAAAACGTCGCGCCTGGAGTAAAAAAAGGCATTAATCGCGTCTTGCATTTTGATGTCCAACGTGATGTGATGGACGAATCGTTAAGTGACCATTGACACAAATCGATAGCCGTTTTTCTGCATGCCTCGGGACCGAACGTGGCATGTAATTGATTTGTTTCCATCGGCAGCAACGCAGCAATAATTGCAAGCTGGCTTCTTTGACTGTTAGACTCGCAATTAAATTCAACCTCCTTTTTATTGTCCGGGGCAAAAAACCAAACGGAGAATTCTGCGCCGCGACTGCAGATGCTCCAGTCAGCTCAGCCACTGACTTTTCGAGTGGATACTTACATAATTCATTCGAGCGTCTTTTGATTTTCGCGATAAAAGCCACCACTCCAAGTGGCAAGTGCACGTCAGTTTGGGAACGAACAAGAACGCAATACAGACGGACACTTTGAAATGATGATTGCACGTCATTCTAATACGATCGATTATACAACAAAAAAGAAGAGGTGCTTTCTCGCTGCCGCTCTTTTCATCTCTCAAATTGTCGCCTCAAGGTCCGGATGCTTGATGGAACATTTCCGCCGGCCAAGCAATAATTTTAAATTTTCAGTTCAAATTCAGAAGAAAAAATTTTGCATCCACAAATGCATCCTCGTTGTATATCATTTGGTTTTTATATTTTTAACCAACTTGCAGGAACGGGGTGATTGAAAAATTCGACGTCGAGTGACAACAAATTGAGAGTACTTTCAGGAATTTAGAGTGGTAAACAATTTTTTAGTTGATTGGGTTTTGGCCAGGCTCGGAGGCACGGAATGAATTAATCTTTCAAAATGGGATGGATAAATGAAACGAAACGAGATGATTGGGCGATCGTTAACTCAACTCTACTGACTGTTAAATCTCATCTGGCAGTATTACTTGTGTCATATAAAGATGTGTATAATATATCATTTTTAAGACAGTAATCTAGCTATACATCACTCAAAGAGATAGATTAAGTAACCACTTATAAGCGTCAAAATTTGAACAGCATTAATCATTTCATGAAAATTACTCCGGTCGTGATTTCGCATTCACCTGTCTGAAAATTCCAATTTGTGAAGATGTTAGGAAAAAATTTCAACTGAACCAGGATCAAATTTCAGAACTCAAGTCTCTCTTAGATCTAAGTTTGATTTGGCCGATAAATTTTTGCAAACAGAAAAGTTTGACTGAGAAATGATTGAAATTTCGAATTGTGTAAAAGTTGGCCGTGGAGAATAAATTTTTATGACCCATTAAGAAATAATTTATTATAAGCAAATACAGCATTCGAACAAACAAAGTGCAGGTTGCGATGCTCTAAATTATTATCGATATCCTGATTTAGACTTTCTCAAGTCCTCTCGATTCGCAGCCTTAGCCTTCTCGGCGCCATTCATTTTTCATTCAGAGCTCCACTAGGTGTCTCGCACAGATCAAGGTTTTCGCGCGCTGATCTTGCTCGTCGATGGGTTCTTGGTTATATATTTTTTTTACATAACTTATATACGTGCTAGCGTTGCTCTCGGATATATATACCTGTCACAGGCCGACCTAGCACCTAATCCAGTTCAAGAGATTCTCAAACTTATCCCTTTCAAGTTCGCTCCAGAGTTTCTCGATATTTCCTCTCGGCAATCTGGCTACTTACATGTACCGACGTTCAGTTTACATTCATACGACCGTACAATTTTCGTCCTGCAACTTTGCATCGCTATTATCTCCGCTATTTAACCCTGCCATTTGAACTGAACCAAACCTCTCACGATAAACCCCGCAAAATGAATCGTAGTTATTTTCAAAACAATGATTTGTTCTTTTCTGTGTTTATCAAAAGCGTCAAAATTTATACATCACAAACACTGAAAAATATTGTATCATAACCGCCAATACATTATACAATTATTTTATCATTTAAATTCAATTCAAAAATATTTGTATTATAACATTTTAAACATTTGCCTTTTTCAATAATACTTTTTTTTGGCGTTTTTGATATATACTTTTAACGTCTCTGACAATCAATGATATGGCGCTTTTGATTTACAGTTTTTTTTACGTTTTTTCATTACGAAAAATGATTTGAGTTTATATTGCTAAATTAAATTAGATAATTTTGTTTGAATATGTTTATCACTGCAATTACGTTATGAATCGGTGTTTTGAAATACTGATAGAAAGATATCATCGAACGAAGGTACAGACAAAATTTTGGATTCTTGTTCGCGATTAGCAATTCAGAAAGCTTCGGTGTTAGTACTCAATAGTGCACAAAAAATATATATTCCTTATCTTTATTTTTCAAGTGACTGTATGAAAGAGTAGAAAATACTATAGCTTTATGATGAAAGGAAGGCAGCAGATAAGTTGGTATATTATGAAGTTTTGGCCGATAACCAGATCTGTCATAAACGTTTTATCATAGACGGCTGAATTTTCGATAAACCTTCATATCAGCCAGCGGTTCTAAAAATATTCTAATAAATATGTTCCCCGCAGTGGAAGCAGGTATCTTAAGATCTTGCATTAAATCTTTCCATGGAAATTCTCCAACTTTTTTTTCGGAGAACTTTGAATTTCAACATTTGGCCAAATAAACTATAAGAAGAACTGTGTGAAATAATTTGAAATATTCATATGGAAAATAAAAACAATCTTGTTCGAAAAGGTACAACGCGTGATTGATGCTTCAATAAAGTTTAAAACTTCTTTATAAGCTGAATCGTCTATATCCGCAAAAGTACCGCTGCAATAATAACTCTTTTCGTATGGCGAAATTTTTTATCCGTCTGAGAAATTTTCGACCATCGTCGTTGGGTGTAAGCCGGGGTATTGTCATCGCGAAATAGCAGCTTTTTCAAGCCCATTCTTGACCTATCCTCACACACCTTTTTTCGTGACATTTCTCTTGAATGTTTGCACTTATGCTTTTTATTCTCCGCAAAGATAATCGATTCCCGAGGAATTCACTCGACGAAAACTTGTCACATTCCTTGATGATGATTAAACCGGTGTTATTTCGAAAAAAAAAAAAAAAATGACGCCACTGTATTTCACCTTTTCATACTTTTGCAATTTTGTCCAACGTTTTTTCATTAGTCCAAGAAGTACTAAATGGATATATTTTTCATTTATTATTTTCCCAATGAAATAAACGAGACAGACACATGAAATATTATGAATTGTCTTTAAGTTTAATAATTTAATTCGTTTACATAAAATAGGAATTTTTTTATTAATCCGGCGACAAGCCAAACCCACACAAACAAAAATATATTTTATTTATATTATTATTTATTATGCAACAATAAATTATAGAAATATAATATAAAATAAATATGAATTTAATAGAAAAATATATTATATTTATATAAAAAGTATTCAATTAAATAATATTTGCACGTTCGTCTTTGTCCCTGTGAGAAATTACCAAGCGAGACACTTATGTTCTGCTATGCAAATTTTGGATTCAAGTGTTTCTGAACACTTGACTTAGTTGAATTGTAAAAAAGTTGATTCACACATTGAAAATGTGCAAAAAAATAAACATATTAAAATGTTGTGATGGAATATGAAAAAGTTGAAAACTTTATCGATCGGCTGGAAGTCAAACAACTTTCCAATAGACTTTGAAGCATATAGTTAAGCCAACAGAGATGGACTAAGTATTCTTTTGTCGGTTGTTATCAGTGCTATTGACTTTCCGTTGCGTAATTACGAATCACGTTCAAACTAAATATCGTTACTCTTGAATAAACATACATCCGCTGGCGATGAACGATCCACGCCAGTTTGATATGCGTCGAGGTCGTACGCGCTTCTCAAACTCGTCTTTTCTGTTCGCACGTTATCCAAAATAACAAAATGACAGCCATCGCTGCGCGTCTGCGGACAATGGTAATTTCGCCTCTTTTGGCAAAACAAATTTAATGACGAATTATTCATACCCCCGCGAAGATTCTGTCGCCTGTGCGGTTTTGTTCCGACCGAGAAAAAACGACTCATGCAAATCAAGTTCGACAAATTGTCACGTCCCCCGATGCGGATTTCATTCGAAACAATTTCGTCGTGTTTAAACTTGTGACATTTTGAATGCATAATTCGGTCTCAAGAATTGTGTTTGCTAAAGTAATTCGAACGTCTCGCATAAGTTCTAACGAAAAATTGTTTATAGTTTGCGAGGAAAACGATTTCGCGGGAAATAAGTGCTTGAGTACACAATTGAATCAGAGTTGCCGAGTTCCCGTCATTGTGCAACTCGAAAATTTCACGATCAGCTTGTTATTCATTTTTTATTCCCTCTAATTTTAGCCCCATGAAATGCAAAACATTGTTGGGCTATCAGCATGTGATTGTGAGTGGTGTGATTGCGGTTCGCATGTAATAACTCGTTCATCGAATATGGGATGCAATTTTCAATTCCAACTTTTTTCTTATTTTCAATTCAAAATTTTCAATATTCCGAAAGAATGTTACATCAATTTTTATCGATATCCAGAACAAAGTTTTCGAATACTATCAAAAGGGCTGTTTCCTATAAATTTATTCATTTTTTCAACGTAGAAAATATTTTGCAAATATATATATTTTTTTTTCGATAAATAATTACGTAAATTGTGTTCCGTTTGCGGAAGTTGGTAACGTCAAATGAGAGTAATTAAAATTCTGCGACATTAATTATAACGATTAATGTCAATCAGTTTTTCATTTATAACATTTTTATTCCATTCAATATGAATTTTTTTTCAATAAACGATCAGATTGATAAAGAATTATTCAACTGCAGTTGAAACTCGATCGCATAATTATGAAACGTTATACATGTAAAAAACAATGAAGTTACACTGTGATTGGATTAAATTTATCCAACCAACCGGTGAGATTAACTTCCCCCGATTTGAGTACGCGAATTTAGTCGACGATGTATTTTGCAAGCATTTAAAACTTTATCGACTTGTTGTTCGTGACTAGGCATAACTTAATTAAAAGATAAATTGAAATTACAATTTCCGCGATAAGAAAAATTTCAGCTCTGTGAGAGAAATCTTACGTACATTATGTAGTTTCATAATTTAATCACAGGGGTTTCGCAAAAAATAAAAAAAAAAATAAACAAACAAGAAAATAATTTCAATTTCAATTTTCTTATCATTTTTTCTATTTTGTAATTACATTTTTTCTTGAAAAAGTAAAATTAGTAAATGAAAAAAGACAGAACACCTTGTAAAGTATGTTAACAGAGATTGAATCACAATTTTATTTATCTCAACATCAATAATTCAACTGAACATTCGAAATCACTGTTACAAGTAAGATGATACATTGGACAATAGCTGGATTGTACATGTACATCCGACATGGCATGTGCAACGGGATAATCCATAACACAATATATTACGCTGAAACAAAGAGGAACGACAATTAACTAGCCGAATCAATTCAATGACCTTCACTTGCGCCTGTTTATCTCGTCTCAATACATCATTAGGCAAAATTATAACCTCATATAAATTTTGCAAAATCACATCTAATAACTCAACATTGTGCAATCAGATTCTGATCATTTGAGGTTGAACTTTCCCATTTGAATGTTCGCCAGCAGAGGGAATAAACTTGCAAAAGAGAGGAAAAAAAAATGTATTCCCATTCGTCGATATCCTATTCTGAATAGTATTTGGGGTACAAGTGTTGACGTAAAAATGTGTGCAGTTCATGGACACTGCCGGTTCGGAGAATTTTATAAACAAATGTATGCAGAAATATCAAACAAAATGTAATACAAGAGCTTGTGCATACAAATTTCGCACGTCTTCTTCTAAAAGTTTGTATCGAGTTTGCATGTATGTGTTCATATTTTGTGTCAAAATTTTCGTGCCGCGTTTTGATGACGTTGGCCAGAAGTACCGATAAAGTTTGTACGTTGTTGCAAAAGCTATTATTAATTTGCTCTAGAAGCGTATTTAACAAATTTAATTGTATGAATAATATACAATTGCAAGTAAACATTCTTCAAACGAAAATAGTTGTGATTTTAATATTTCGTTATTTCAGCGAATCAATGAAAGATATAAAATGTATGATTTACAATTACCAAAATATGTTTGCATGATAAGAGAGTGCACGTTGCGATAAATCAAAATTGTGAGCCGATCGCTGCGAGATTTCAATAAAAGTAGATAAAATTTCAACATGCTTCGACTGTCAAAATCATCGATACTCCACGATAACGTAAATTTATTGATAAATTGTTTAATTTTGTACGCAAAATAGGTCCTATTTTCGTATTCATTTTCGTGTTTTGTGGCTTGATGATGGTAATTTGAAAAAATTGGTTATGCCGTGGTAAAATTTTTTGCGCATCAAAAAGATGTCAAATTTGATATGGTATACATATCCAGAAGTGAATTCATTAACTTATCTCAAATCCTTCTAAAAACGATGCCGGGGCTTGTCCGTGATATGTATTTTGTATGCAAAATAGATTTTAATATCACGTTCTATTAAATGTGATGTATCTTGTGTGCACCTCGGTAACCGTACGACGTTTAGTAATGTTTTGCGAAAAGCCCGAGACTCTTCAGAGGGACTTAATTTTGAGGAAAAACTTTGTGCATGATCATACTTTTTTCATAAGACAAAAAAAGCAGTTGCTTATTATCTGATTCTTTCAAATTTTATTCCTCCCAATTGTGGGTTCAAAGCGACCAAAAGTTACACTCTTATTTGACAATTTGATTCCCCGGAGCATCTTTCTCATTTATTATACATAATTTGAGAATCAGCTGCTTGCGAAAAACTGTGCATTTATTCGCTTGTCTTTGAAATTAATTATAATAATTGAAGCAAACTTTGAGGACGCAACTTTTCTTTGTTATTCATTAAAGTTGCGCTTTTTTTTATTTTTTTATTTATACCTGTTTTTATCCAAGAAATACAAAGGACATAATAACTTCTTACACAGACGACAGGTATTAAAAGCAAACAAAAAATCTCACGGACAACACGTAGAGTGAAACGAGAAACTTTTTATTAAAAATAATTGCTGCATATATCAGCGTAAATTACTTGTGAAATAAAGAAGAAGAGTAACCGATCGTTAAGCGGAGAAATTTAATATGCATGTAATAAAATGACAGAGGAAACAAAAATAATAATTAAACCGCTCCTCAAAATTGATTGACTAACACAGCTTATTTTGTTTGCCGTCAGGGTGCTTTTGCATTCAAGTGCCGCTTCATCTCTACGACTGCAATTCGATCAGGAAAGATCGTTCCGTACAAATTATCTGATATTGGAGAAGGGATTCACGAAGTCACGGTTAAAGAATGGCAAGTACCAACTGTTCTAGCAATCGCTACGCTTCGTCATTGCACTATCGTTAGAGTATCCTCAGAGCTTGCTCAAAGCAGATTAATTAAGACTGCACAAAAATAAATAGAATTTCTATGCAATTTCATTCACAAATTAACAACAAAGATCAATCAATGCTTTGGTAATTTGATATTTCATTTTTCTCTTGCTTTTCTCCTCATTTTATTTTTTATTTTTTATTTTCTTGTTTTTTTTTTTTTTTCATTCACATTTCAAAATGTATTTGCAGTTCTATTTTATTATTATTATTATTTTCAATAAGAATGTAAATCTTTTATTTTTTGAATTGAATTGAAGGTTTTTCAATGGCGAAGAGAACCTCGAATTGCAAATGCATGAAAATAAAATCAAGTTGTTAAGTAAATGAGAACTAGTAAAACGCTTTATTCAAACATTCAGGGAAAAAGGCATTTCTGACGGGGATTGTGCAATATAATTTCAATACCTCGCCAAAACGGAGTTCGTACAACCAACTTATTATTAGCAGAAATCTTATCTCTATCACTATTTACATAAAATTAAATATCTTACTTATGTAAATCGAGTAATTCATTTCCATAGCTAACCTCTGCAAGATACATTAATTAAACGATAAAGAGCACAGATACATTTCGAATTTCATTTTCGACACTAAAAGGTACGAAATTGAATTTGTACGAAAAAGATGTCAGAAAAGTCATATATCAATAAGGGTGAGAGAGTTTCAAGCAAAATGTCGTAACAGAATATGAGCAAACAAGTGGCGCCACATGTGGCGAAATGTGAAATTGACAAACAGTTGATGGAAAACTTTTCAATTATGTTTTCTTTTTATTTCACGTTGAGAAAACCCTGAAACATTATATATCGCTTTAGAAAAAGTTATGAGTTCGTGAAACTTTTCAGCGTTATTAAGGTCCATTCTTAAAGTTGGCAAAAAGAGATCGGCTAATTTTGGAAGATCATTAACGCCGTGATTCTTGTTTCTTATTACAAAATTTTGGTGCATCTTTTGAAAATATACATTGCAATGTCAGTTGTAATATAGGTTAGGTACAGCGCAGACCACAAGTATCAACATGTCACGTACGAACCTTATAGGTTAACGTAAACTTAACGTGAATTTAACTTATAGATTAGGCAGTGTCTATTCGAACAACACCCGTTTACCCGTTTACCCGTGCGACTTTATTTACCCGTGTACCCGTGTACCCGTCCAAGTTATATTCAATTTTCCAAAAACGTCGATTTGTTTGTGAGTGTATTTAGTTTTATATTAATAGTTTTCATAACACATGCGCGTCTTCTGCGCATGCGCGTGGTTTGATAAGCTCGCCAATCTACACGGGTAGGGGCGCAGTCACATCCGCGCTGCCGCCACGCATACATTAGCGGTCGGACTTTAGGTCTACGCTTTTGCTCATACGTGCTGATTTTTATAAAACGTATTTTTTTTTTTTCAAATTTTGTTCTGATTATAC